>CAIGRF010377296.1:0-10680 GCA_903798235.1 Fraxinus ornus | reverse complement strand
TTAGTTCACAAAAGAAAAATTATTCACAACTATTACCATTTTGTATTTGTCTTTTATCAAATATGAGTTAGAAAAAGTAGACTAAGTCTAAAGTATAGTTCTCGTGGGAACGATAATTCGAACTCAGATGTCCACTATATTACTTGTTACGATATCGTACACTTGCAATATAAAAACGTAACAAGTTTATTATATTGCAATTGTACGATATCGTAACAAGTAATATAGTGGACCTTTGAGTCCGGATTATCGTTCTCTCGAGAACTATACTTTAATCTTAATCTACTTTTCTTACTCCTATTTGATGAAAGTAAACAAATAAAGACTTGTGATAGTTGTGACTATTGATTTTCTATAATGAATTAAATACCTAAAATTAATGGAAATTATGATAAAATGTCAAACAATGATTGAAAAAAAAAAAAATGCCGATTACTCTCTTTGTGACCTTTTATTATAAAGTGACATATGTCATTGTCGAATATAAATTCCTACTTCATTAATAGCTAAATATTAATTTGGAAGTTATTATAATCTTAGCAAAATTGTCTTCTATTAGAAAACTCAAATTACACAGTGTGTCACTTTTAATTTAAAACTCAACAAAAAAATGTCACTTTCCAATATAGAACCTTAAGCCTATGTATTCTATTAGAAAACTCAAACTCAAAAATACATTTTTCTCTTCTTATTTTCAAACACTCGAATCTTCAATAAAATAGTATTATACGAAAATAAAAATAAAAAAGTTCCTTAGTTTTAAATCACACATAGTACTTCAACACTTTTTCCACAAAATTTAATATTAATGGAGCTTAAGCATAGGCTAAATCTTATCAAACAAGATAAAATACCATTCTCAAGTTCATTGTATGTGCATTCTTCGAGGACAACTAATTTTTTCATCTCTGAGAATAACACAGACATACATTACTATCAAAGTGACAACGATATTGCATGTGCGATTTTATAATTAAAAATTGACATGCAATGTCTCTCTTAAACGCACAACTTCAATTCATATCCAACACAAAAATAGATTAGGAGTTAAAAGATTTATTTATAAGCAAGTTACAAACAAAAGTAAAAACGTTCTTTCAAAGAAAGCAAATTACACCACAAGTGTCCTTTTATTTAAAAAGTGCCACAAATACGTCGCTATCTAATGTAAGACAAATATCACATAAGGTATGACTTTTTAACTAAAATGAAACAAACGTCATTCTATATAATACATAAAAAATATCAAAATACCACATTAAAGAAATGTCTACAAGTTAAAAATAATACCTAAACATGCTAAAAAATTATGAGATTTTTTAAAATAATTGCTATTTGAATTACCGTGCTCTTGTTTGATCTCTATTTTTTAAAACCCAGGGTTGTTCTCTTCGTGTTTCGATTTTTAGTTTTGAGTTTATTTTAGTTTTTGTGTTTTGAGTGTCCATCATTATGAGATTGTTGAAAACACGTTCTTTTTGTTATTTTGAAAAATAAAAAAAAATGAAGTTTTGACTTGGTTTTAACTGAAAACAACCAAAACGATTTTTTTGATATTTTTCGTTTTCTTTGTAAATTTTAAACTCGTTTTTGAAAATTCGTTTTTGAAAATAGGTAAGGAGGCGTATTTTCAGTGTTTTCGAAAATTGAAAACTGAAAATGACATGAAAACAGTAAAGATAACAAAGTCTCATTTTTTTCCCAAATTAATTTTCAATTATACATTCTCTCAATAAAATAATTTTACACGTAAATTCAAAATCTTTCATTATTTTTTTTTAACCATACAACCCCCATAAAATCATTATTCCAAAATTTATTCTTTAAAAAAATGGGGATAAAACAAACCATGAATAATTCGAAATGGAAATTACTTAAATCCATAAGCAATTAATGGTAAGTTCACACCAACATCGGAAATTGTATAGCCAATTTTTTTTAATGTTGAAACAATTTTTCTTTATCCATGAGCAATGAGTTTTGGTTAAAGCGAAATTCGTGAGGGAACTCTGTATTTAAAATAAAAAAATCTATGACTTATTCAATTATTCTGTCGAAACAAAAGTTTTTAACACTCACTTTAATAATGTAAGGGTTGGAGCCGCATGATAAATTGAGTATTATTTTACTTATGATTAATGGACACTGTGTTCTTCGATAAGTAAGAGGGTCATAATTCTAAATTCTTAAGACATGTTAATACACATGTAAACGTTACAAGTAACTTTGTACCAAGTATATCTCGATGGACTCCTCAAGTTGAGCAATTTCTACGAGTAGCTATATTGAGCTATCATATTTGAACAGAGGTGCTTTGTTACATTCTTATGGTGAACCTGGCTTCCAGTTGAGGATGAATGAAGGATAAGAAGGTATTAATTATCAATAGCTAACAAATTATGAGAAAACTCAAGGTGTTCGTATCGATGTACTATGGGTGTACGACATTCTATAAACTTGAAAAGGCATTTAGTCGCATAGCAATTACCGATGTAGCTCAATGCCAATTTAATACGAGTTCGCGCTTACGTTTTTAATTGGTACGTGAACTTACACAGTGCTAAGCGTAACAATCGTGAAAACTGTTCTCCATTATTGCATAAAAAGAACAAATCGAGTCCCCATGTAATTTTTTGAAAAATCAGGTTTAAAAATAAATTCAGAAAAGAAAATAAGAGCATTGTGGTTTTAATTAGGTCATAACAAAGATGATTGTTTTCTTAATTCAACAAATATTATAAATCAAATTTGTTTATTTAAATAATATTTTAACTAACTAAATATTATAAATATTTGATTGTAAATAAATAATCTTTTTTATGAAAATTTGTATTAGAGAGAACCCAAATTCATGTTACTGGCTGTTTTTTGAAAAAAAGAAAAAAAAAAATTGTTTTGGTTTTTTTTTCCCCTTTATAATATAAGTTGACAGTGCAATTATAATGAAAGATTAGGGACTAATTTATTTATTTTTAAAGATTGCAGATCACCTCATTAATAGACTGGAGACCGATAATGCAATTTCCCCCAAAAGTTAATTGGGAAAATAATTATAAATTCGAATTATGGTTTATATTCCATAAAATTGTTTACGCAATACGCACCGTCCTTTTTCTTTATGAAATAATTATAATTACAATAATTATTAATAATTATTGGTATTCTCCATCGCCACTCTCTCTCTCTCTTCTCTGTCTTTCTCCTGCTCTCACTCCACTCTCTCTCTCTCTCTCTGCGAACTCGCTGAAGATTTTTCAATTTGAGTTCTTCAATCGCGCATCGACTCTTGCTTGCTTGGATTTCTGGTTTTTCAGCATTTAGGGGTGGAGGAACAATAAGTATCAAAGGCCCCAATTTCTTCGAATCTGAAAAGTGAGTGATGTGGTGTTTGCTTGTGAGATGTGATTAGTTGAGAACTTGAGGTAAGTTTTTTACTAGCATTTTCTTATATACTGCGATTACTGACAGTTATTAATGTTTTATGCTGAAATTTTTGCCAACTACGTTTAGATCTATTGTGGAAAGGTACGTTTTTGAGTAGTTGAGATAGAAGTTTAATACTTGACTTAATTAATGAGATATCAGTAGTATTAGTAGATAATTTACGAATAAAATAAATTGCAAGAAAATAAATCAACTCTGGCTGTTATCTTTGGAAAGGGGGAAAGATTTTATTTTATTTTTGTTTTCTGTTTTTAACTTGATTACTTTGATTTTGGCGGAATTGAAGTTTCTGAAAGTTACATGTTCATGATTCAGGAGTAATGGAATTAATGGTGAATCTATTCAAATAGGGCTAAATAAAGAGACCGAATCATGGTGGGTAATAATTCATAATTTTAGTTACCGGGTTTTATCACCATCCCCTCAAAAAAGAAGAAAGAAAAAAAATAAGGATCTTCCTAGAGCAGGTGAATTTGAATATATCTTCCCAATCTTTTATGGTGGCAACATATATTACACGTCATTATTTTGATGAGTGGAATCATGTTTTAAGATGGAATTTTGAACTCCGGTCTTTCGCTAACAGAAACATAAGTTATCGGCAGGATGGTTGTTAGAAAATTTGTTAATTGCTTCATGGAAATGGTACTTTAATCTCGTTTTGATAATTTGTTTTCACTATTGAAATAGTGTCTTACCTGTGATCTTATATTTCAGAAAAGATGCCTTCATGGTGGGGGAAGTCATCTTCAAAGGATGCAAAAAAGAAAACATCTAAAGAGAGTTTTATCGACACATTAAATAGGAAGTTTAGGAGTCCTGAAATTAAATCTTCCAATAGATCAGGGGGATCTAGAAGACATTCTAGTGACACGGTTTCAGAGAAAGGGTCTCAGTCACGAGCTGAGTCAAGGTCAGCATCACCTACCAAGCATGTTGCAAGATGTCAAAGTTTTGCAGAAAGGTCTCAGGCCCAACCACTTCCCGTGCCAGATCTGCGCCCCGCAAATGTAAGGAGTACAAATTCTGGAATGAGCGATGTAGCAAAACCGAAATCACAAAGAATCTCCAAACCATCATTGTTTCTACCTCTCCCAAGACCTGCATGCATCAGACTCAGACTGGACACTACTGACTTGGATGGTGAAGTAGGTGCTTCAATCTCTAGTGAATGCTCCATCGAAAGTGATGATCCAGCTGACTCACGTCAGCGTATTCCACTGGCACCTGACTATGAAATTGGGAGTCGAACTGCTACAGGCAGCCCTTCAAGGTGAGTGGAGTTCCCAAATTTTAAGAAGAACTGTAGGTAGTTTGTTGTCAGTCATGTTTTGATTATGCATTTATTATATTTACTTCGTCTTACTAACGTCATGATTCCTTTTCCCCACTCTTTTTCCTTAAGCAATTTTGTGAAGGATCAGTCTGCTGTTGCACCAGTAATCTCAAGAGAGTCAGCTGTTCTAGTGAATCTCTCATCCAATAAAAATGTCTCCTCTTCAACTCCTACAAGAAGACAGCTGAAGAGTCAAGTTCCAAATCTACAAGTCCCCCATCATGGTGCCTTTTGCAGTGCTCCAGATAGCTCAATGTCAAGTCCCTCTAGAAGTCCGATGAGAGCTTCCCGTTATGAGCTAGTTACAAGTTCTGCTTTTACTACTGGAAAGCATTATCCAGATCTTCTATTTCTTGGTTCTGGTCCTTGCTCCAGTCCAGGCTCAGGTCAGACCTCTGGGCACAATTCAATGGGAGGAGATATGTCAGGACAATTATTTTGGCAACCTAGTAGAGGAAGCCCAGAATGTTCTCCAAATCCTAGTCCGAGAATGACAAGCCCTGGCCCTAGTTCTAGAATTCACAGTGGTGCTGTTACACCACTTCATCCAAGAGCTGGCGGGGGACACATTGAATCGCAGACTAGTTGGCCTGATGATACAAAACAACAAACTCACCGCCTACCCCTTCCTCCTTTAACAAGTTCCAATTCTTCAATGTTTTCTCATTCGAATTCAGCTGCAACATCACCTTCTGTACCTCGAAGTCCTGGACGAGTAGAAAGTCTTGCAAGCCCTGGCTCACGTTGGAAAAAGGGGAAATTGCTTGGTAGAGGCACATTTGGGCACGTTTATGTTGGTTTTAATAGGTGCGGGAATCAGTTTAGTGCGTGCCACTTTCCTGATCTTTATATGTTATGGAAAACTCATCATTTGCGTTTCTTTTATACTTTTAGATGAAAGATTTTTGTTTGTATAATCTTTGAAATTCTTAATCCATCTGTACCATTTATTAAATTATTTAACATATTTTTTTTGTATCTATGTGTTAGTTTTTTAATATTTTCATTTCCTAAAGTTGATTACTGATTTTTATATTACAAATTTGGCCTTATGATGCTTCAGTGAAACTGGCGAAATGTGTGCTATGAAGGAGGTGACATTATTCTCAGATGATGCGAAGTCGAAAGAAAGCGCAAAGCAGTTGGGACAAGTGAGTTTCAAATCCATTTGAAGCATGAGGAGGTTTTTATTGATTGCAATTTTCATTTCAGTTTTATCTATTCATGCCTATCACATTCATTTTGGTTTCTTACAGGAGATTACATTATTGAGTCGTTTAAGGCATCCAAATATTGTGCAGTATTATGGATCTGAAACGGTCAGTTGTATTCTTGCATTCATCGTTACTCCTCATATATTGATGCAGCTTCATATATAAATCTTCTAATCTCAAATTTGAGTCAACAAATGTCTTATTCCATATTTGGTTCAGAAAGTACTTGCAATTGACTTAGTAGGCACAAATCTTTAATGTATTATGAAATTTGGAAAATACACCATTAACTGATATCTATCTGAATTATCATGTTGACAACGTTGGTCATAACTCTCTCTGTGTAAAGTGTTTCTGGCTTCTAAATATGCATGAAGTTATTTTCCTTAATTTTCCATTGCTGCTGAAATTATTTTGCTTGATTAGGTGGATGATAAATTATATATCTATTTGGAATATGTGTCTGGTGGTTCCATCCATAAGCTTCTACAAGAGTACGGAAAATTGGGAGAATCAGCTATCCGTAGTTATACTCAACAAATTTTGTCAGGGCTTGAATATTTGCACACCAAAAATACTGTGCATAGGTGAATTTGATTTCCTTTATTTGGATAAGTTTTCGGCTTCAAACTTGGTTGTAATCCATACTTCATTTCTAAACACATTGTCTTGAACTTGTGTTGTTTATATACTGCAGGGATATTAAGGGGGCTAATATCCTCGTGGATCCTAATGGTCGTGTCAAGTTGGCTGACTTTGGCATGGCAAAGCATGTAAGTGCGACTTTTTCTTTGAATTTCCTGCAGTACGTTAGTAATGGTCAAAAGATGAACAGTCCAATTCAAAGAGCTTACCCTCTGCAAAAGAAAACCCAAAAGAGTACGTAATGGGCACTGCTAACAAACTTCCAAAAGCAAGGAAAAATGGAAGCAACACAGATTGATAAGCCTCTCTTTGAACTGTTATCAGATCATGTGAATCCTAGAGAGACCTTAATAAGGAAAATCAACAAGTAAAATGGCTATTCAGTGTTAATTTAGGAGATATAACTGCTGTTTTGACTGCAAAATTAGCACCGTGTAACTCTATATGACCAAGTTTTTTACTTTATTTGCCATTCCTGTCACCTTAGCTTATTGAACTCTAATTTTTCAAGTCTATTACACATCTTAATATTAATGTTCTTAGGAATATTTCTCTGCTGTTATTCTGCTGTTATTTTATTTTCTCATCAAATAGAATTTTCATCCTACGGTGGTATTAGCATTTATATGCATTTTTCTGTTTTGCAGATTACTGGGCAAACCTGTCCATTATCATTCAAGGGCAGTCCTTATTGGATGGCACCTGAGGTTGGACAATTTTATTTTATTTTTTACCTTTTTATCCACGACCTTAGCACGTTACGGCTTTCTTTCCAGTTCTATGATTGCATTTCTTCTTTCCTGCATTTTTAGGTGATAAGGAATTCAAAAGGGTGTAGCCTTGCTGTCGATATATGGAGTCTTGGATGCACGGTCTTGGAGATGGCCTTATCGAAGCCTCCTTGGAGCCAGTATGAAGGGGTCAGTTATTTGAACTATGATTTTCTGTAAAATTTATCATTTTTAGTTAGTTAGTTAGTGTGTTGTGTAACTGATGAAGGTGCCAGTGTTTTACTGTACTGTCATCTAGAACATATTGTTGATAGAATGTTAGCTTGCAACTATTTATGATTGGAATATGTTCTCTGGACCTTGTTTATCTGATACTTTGTTATCTGGACTGAAGGTTGCTGCCATGTTCAAGATTGGAAATAGTAAAGAACTCCCAACAATTCCAGAACACCTTTCGGATGAAGGCAAGGATTTTGTAAGGCAGTGCCTGCAGCGGAATCCTTTGCAGCGTCCTACTGCTGCTCAGCTTTTGGATCACCCTTTTGTGAAAAGTGCTGTGCCCCCAGAAAACTCTAAATTGGGATCTACACCTTCCGATCCTCCCGTGGTAACAAATGCTGTAAAATCTGCGGTATTGTCATTTTTTATGTCACGTCTTCATTGTGCTGATGGTAACGGTGATCTATTTTTGTCACCTGGATCAATATTGAGTACTTTTTCAGGCCAGTGTTCTAGCTAGTTGAAACATTATTTTGGAAGTACAAAAATAAAACTGTTATATGACCCCTCAGCAACTTCATTGTTGGGTGTAAAGGAAAAATCCTGGCTCTGTAGTTTCAGGATTCCAATCTTCTCCTATGGAGCAAGCATTTTCTGTTTCGAACTTACAAAACCTTAAGAAAGAGAGAGAGAGCCTGAAATGATTGGTATACAGAATCAGGCTACGAAGCCTTTTCTCATCAATATCAATAATTGTTTTTGATGCATTGTTTATGTGCAACTTGTGAAGTTCAAGTTGAACCTTCATGTGTTGCCTTGTATATTTTGTTACATCGTTGTTGAAGGCTTTTAAGGTGGATGGGAGTATTCTTGCTTGTCATTTGAGAAATTTTGGCAACTTGTATATTTACTGCCACTTCATTTTTCAAATTATTTACAGGGCATTGGACACACGAGAAGTCTTCAACTCTTGGATTCAGAAAGACTTGCTATCCACTCATCCAGAGTATCAAAATCTAATTTTCATTCCAGGTGCTTCTCTTACTCTCTCTTGTGCATACACCCCCACCCTTTCTTCAACTGAGAGAAATTAGTCGAAGTCTTTGTCAATGCATCATAACATTTCTAAGATATAGTGAAAGATGAAGACAGTGATATTTGGCTTTATTCACGGACTATATTCTTCATATTTCCAGTGATATTTATATTCCAAGGAACGTATCGTGCCCCGTCTCTCCAATTGGGAGTCCTCTTCTGCATGCAAGGTCACCTCAGTACCTGAATGGGAGGATGTCTCCATCGCCCATATCTAGCCCCCTCACAACTTCTGGCTCATCTACACCTCTCACCAGTGGGACTGGCAACATCCCGTTTCATCTTCTTAATCAATCTATATTATCGCAAGATATTTTTTCTAACTTGCCTAGGGCTCCGACCAGTCCCCGTGTCAGTAACCCACCCTACTGGGATCCCGATATTTTTCGGACGGCACAATCAGGTTCTAATGCTTTTCGGGAACTCACAATGAGTGATAAAGATGCTCCAGGAAATCAGTTTGGAATGACTGCCAATGGAGAAATGCACGACAGACAATCGGTCTTGGCTGATCGTGTATCTCAACAACTCCTAAGAGATCCTGTTAAGCTGAATCCATCTTTTGATCTGAATTTTTCCTCTCCATTGCCAAACCACCGCATGGATGGAGTCTAACTTGTTTTGCTGTTGAGGATGCCGATCAAGGAAGCTTGCTTACGAAGTCACATTCCTTGTGTAACAAGGGACGTGGCTACAAAACACTAGGCACCTACTACACATGTGTGGCTGTTTCTTCCGCAATCAAGAGATTAGGTTTTGCTAATAGTTTACTGCACACTAAGTCGACTTAAAGTTGAAATGAAAAATTAATTTGCCGGTGTATAGCTGATCCTCCACTGAATCTTTGTTCTGGAAAATGTATATCAATTTTATTGCACAGAAGAGGAGAGGAGAAGAAAAGGAAAAGAGCAAGGCTGGACAATAAGCAGGTAGAGCTATTTTTCTTCCAATCTGCAACTGCTGTACAGATAATGGAATGATATTTACATCTGTGCTAATGAAACAAATTTTCTTGCTTTTCATCTCTGTAATGGCAATTCAGTACTGAGTACTCCATGCTTCGAGACTACTAGAAATTTTGTGGAACTGAGCATGTAGAACCCAGGACAGTATGATTCGCTAGGCAGAGTAGTCGCACTGAAATACAGGTTCTTCGACTGGTCTATTCCATTGAACAATATTGAAGGGAAAACGAGTTGTCCAGAATTGTCTCGAGAGAAACACAGGTTGAAGTTTGGATTAAAAATATTGCTCTGGGTTAAAAAAAGTGTCATTTATTATGCTTTGAAGGGCTGAAACGCGCCTAGGAATTGATACTACAGCCTGTTTGGTTTGGCTAAAAATCAATTTTTTAGTGAACTTGATGGAAGCTAATGAAATGTGGTTGAATAATTGATAAAAAAAAATTATGAATTTTATGAAATATGTGATTGAATATGAATTTGAGGCCCCGTTTGATCTACATTATTATCTCATTGAAATGAAAAATATGATTGTTATATATCACATAAACATTTAAATTCAAATTTTCTATCTTTTGTGTGGACCTCAATACCGACTATACTTTTCATTTTCATTCTACAATAATTTGGCTCAAACAGGGGCTCAACGAGTTATAAAATTGGAGGCCAAGCAGAAGTAGAAGCTCGATAAATGATCTGATTTCATAGACAGCCATGCAAATTATTTGATAAAATTAATCAATCTTCGAAAGAAGTTCAAATTTTAAATTGTATAAATAACAAGAATAAATAGATGAAATGTCTATATAGAATTCACAGGCACATCTAAAGTAAAATTGTGTATGAACGAAACAAGTTAAAACAAAAATCACAATAATTCCCCGTTTGATTTTGATAAAAATCAAATTTTAATAAAAATTGATAAAATTTATGATTGAAAAGTTAATAAAAATTATAGATCCAATAAAATAAAATATATGATTAAAAATAATTGCTCACTTCGAATAAATATTTATCAACTTTTTTAACTAAAT
>CAIGRF010377274.1:46210-56517 GCA_903798235.1 Fraxinus ornus | reverse complement strand
CCCAATTTAAAAGCTAAGATCTCTTGAAGCAACAAAACAATTAAGTTAGAAACAAAATCTCAAAATGAATTAAATCACATTTTTTAATGTAAATTTTTAGTTAAATAGAACAGCTAATCTTACAGTATTAAAAAAATCACTCAATCAAGCATTACAACTCATAAAATAAGTTCTCTCATTTTAAGTGTCATAGTAAGTATGCATGAAGCACGACAACAAATAAGTGTAAGAAAAACCAACTAAAAAGAGAAATTATCTCCTAATTAGGAACTCTAGCTCAGTCAAAGCCTCAATGTTCATCCAGAGGCCCATCACACTGGAAAAGGCTTCAAGCATTTAGATCAAGAGCTTCCCAATGGCGTCCTTCAATTGCAAAATTTGAGTTCTCAACTGGCTGGCCTCATTGCTAGTCACGGAACAATCAATAACTGGTCCTGTAGCTCCACGTGCACGACCAAGAGCTTGCTTTGATGGGACAAAAACATAGGGCACATTCTTATCCTCGACGAGAAGTGGAAGGTGAAGAAGGATCTCAAGAGGCTCCGTGTCGGCAGCCTTCACAACGAACTCAGAAATACCTTTGTTCAGTGTTTCCCCTATAAAAACGAGCCTCCACGTCACCACTCCACCTATGACGCCACGTAGGCAAAGGATCCACGCATGCAACACCGTGTCACTAGCGGATAAGATGGCAGAAAACCAATAAAATTATGAGTCCGACCCTACCGAAGTCCCTCTGTCGGGGGCCCCTCAACAAAACCAGACCCTAATGCCAATGGGGACGGCGCCGCTTTTTCATCAGAGATCCGAAGATCTCTCGGAAGTGATTGACGGGACGGATAATAAAGGGAGTGTCAGTTTGTCAGCCCACTTGGACGACAGGACCCATACCCAAAGCATTAACTACCTGGAGATGACGGTGATGTGAGGTGTTGAACGTTAGGATTTACCCACGTATCCGTGATCCAAGGGCAGCTAGCCGGCCAAAAATAGTATAAATAGACCCTCTTTGTAAAGAAAAAAGGATTGGGATCTTGGCAATCAGGGAATTAAACAAGGAATGCCTTCATTCTCGTGGGAAACAGATTGGAGAAGATTTACATACTTTGTTCTTTACGTATTTTACAAACACAATAGCAAATATAACGAGATTCGAACACAAACACCATTTATTACATCTATCCTTCCACATATTCCATGACAAGGGAGATATTGACTCTTGGTTGTTTTGGTTGGGCGATCATTGATAGCGTGATTGCCTTAAAATATACCGCCGGTGTCTGAACATTTTTGTCTCTTGCCGGAAAGTGCCTCCCGCGTTCATTCAAACCAAACTGCCGTTTTCATTTCGGTAGAAACGCGCCGGATTAACACTTGACGTGGCGGGAGTGGGCCCGGCATCTGTTGAGTCCATTTTTTGTGGTCAACAGGTGTCTTAGTTGCTTCATTAGCACCCTTTTTGAGTTGTTTGTAGTTGGCAGCCTGCTGAATCAAGTCCAGGATCGTAATAGTCAACTGGGCATCTGCCAAGGGGTATGCTTTTGGGTTCAAGCTTCTGCAGTCACGTTGCCAGAGAGTTGAAAAAGGAACAGAGCAAAAAAATCAGAAATTTGGGGGAAGAGAGGAAAGGTTTTGCAAGGTTTTACTAATTAAAATGATTTCCCCATTTTTTTTCCTTGTTTTGACGGTTTGGTTATGACAAATTGTACAATTTTTGCATATAGTCAAATCTCAATCAATGCATGTCAGGTATTTAAATTATGCAGAAGGGTAAAAATGTCCAATTTTGACATTCTTACATCTAGTTTTAAAATGTGACATTTTGGTAATTAAATGATAGCAAAATGACATTGGGTGTAATTTCCTCTATATTTTATAACAGTTTGGACAAGTCTGGCCAATCATAATGCAGAATCCGCAGATATATGCAGAAAAGAATTAGCTATTGACTAAGGCATCATACATGACAATTTTTCATAAACCAGAAGCAAAACTTGTTTCGTCGTCTTTTCTCTGATATCGTTTTAACAATAGAGACATTTTATTTATTAAAATGTTTCTTCACCGCAAAACCTTCATATTCATTATATGAAAGAATTGTATAACTATTTTGCATTAGACTTTTCATTTTCGATGCAAGAGTTATCTTGAGATTGGAAATAATATAAAACCTCTCTTGCACGACTTTCTTTTGGCAACGTATTCAAAGACGTAGTCATCTAACATAGTAAACGCTGGTGATACAGCTCAATGGAATCAAAAACTTGTTCAGGTAGATTCACAAAATAGACATCAAAAACTTGTTTATGACTTTATTCAACCAAAATGGGAAAACCATGGAATCTATTTTGGACATCAGAAGATAACAAGGTAGTAGCTAGTAGTTGAATGTAGTTCAAGGAAATTAGGGACTTTAGGCTAAAAATGTGAAGGCCTTTTTCAAAAAAGAGGAAAAAGAATAGAATATTACAATCAAAATTTGGGATCTTAACTATATACAGCACATTGGACAACCTTCACTTGTCTAACAGTTAGACCTCAATTATTTTATAAATAATACTTGGCTTTTGGTTTCTCAACCTTTTGTTCTTCAAGGTGACCCAAAGTCATTTATTTATAAAATCTACCAACAAATACTAAAACAGTTGTAATCATTCCTAATAAATTATTGTCTTTACGTAGAATGAAAATAAGGCAAGCAGTAAATATTTTCATTTATTAGTAGAAATGTGTTGGGTTACACTACGGCTTGGTCTAATGACTATTGGCTAGCCAAGAAACACAACGCCGCACACGATTGTGCCACGTGTCTAAATGTACACCATTGATCATGACCCCTCGATTAGCCAACACCATATCCATATGCCAAAGTAACATCTATAATCACCCTAAGAGGTTATACCACTCATATCTGAACTGTCTGATTTTTCGTTCTAAAGAAATTTCCTTAGTGTCATCTTGTCTACTGGTTTTCTTTTGGTGTTTTTGATTTTGAGCGATCCATTGAGTTTTAACCCTAAAAGACAATCACTCTTTGAGTGATTAACGGTGTTCTTGGGGACATTAGGTTCTGTTTACACCTTGGGAACAGTGTTCTTGAATTCGAAGGGTTTTAAATCTTGTAACTACATTTTTTGTACAATTTCGTGGGGGCATACCCAACAACAAAGAGCAACCTAACCTTAATTACTACACTGAGAAACAAATCCAAAAAAAGGAGTGCAGATCAAGCACAAAGCAAATAAATGGGGAGCAAATAGTAGTACAGAAAAACCAGACAATTAACATCTACAAAATTGCACAAGTGAATCAAACTATTGAATTAAGAGATAGTTTAATTGATAATTAACTTTCTAGAATTGAATGTCTATAGTTTCAACATACATTGACGTTATGAACAAAATGAAATTAATTATGTCCTTTTCAAAAGTCAGCAGTCTAGATTGGAGGCTGCAGAGAAAAGTAAAATCCATTAGTGGAGGAGGATGTTAATTAACAAACATTTTATGGATTTAAATCTTCAATAATTTACAAATACTCCATCTTTTCTGTGGCGGATCTGTGAGGATAACAGGTAGAAGAACCAAGAAAAATGAAATTTGGGAGTTTGTTAGATAATGAGAATGAAGATCTTGAGAATGAAAAAACAATGCAGAAAAAGCTTCATGAAGCTGCCATGAATGGAGAAATCCCAATCCTGGTGCAACTTATTCAAGAAAATCCCCAAATCCTCACCTCAAGATTTTCTTCTATACCCAATAATCCTTTGCACACAGCAGTGCTTCTTGGGCACCTTGATTTCACCAAAGAACTCCTCAATCGAAACCTAGATATGGCAAATTCGTTGAATTCACACGGTTCAACGGCTCTTCACTTGGCATCAGCAAAGGGGAATTTGGTTATAGTGAAATATCTACTTTTAATCAATCCTTATATTTGCTCTGTTTTGGATCGTGATGGGAGGAATCCGCTTCATCTGGCTGCGATTAAAGGCCGAGTGGCTGTTTTGGGCGAACTTCTGCGGGCTAAGCCGGAGGTGGCGCGTGAGTTGACCGGCGGTGGAGAGACTTGTTTGCATCTTTGCGTGAACTACAATCGCTTTGAAGCCCTGAAAGTTTTGGTGGAATTTATGAAGAAAGATGATCAGTTTGTGAATTGGAAGGATTCTAATGGCAATACTATTTTACATGTAGCAGTTGCCAAGAAACAGATTGAGGTATTCATTCGACATAGCATTACATTCCATTCTCCTGTGCACAGCGCATTTGATTTGATGATAAATTCCTACTGCTAAATGAACAATGCAACATTTGCTTAGATACTTTGTTTACAGAAATTTATAAGAATTTACAGGTCGTCAATTATGTGATTGCCAATACAAGAGTAGAGATAGGGGCTCGAAATGCAAATGGTTGGACAGCACTGGATGTCTTGTTGCAAAGCCCGGGAGACACCAGGGACTTGGAAATCAAGCAACTTCTTCAGGGTGGAAGCGTTTCAAGAATCGTGCACACACCATTTCTTCCATTCGATGCAGAACTTCCTGAAAATGACACTACAAGAAAGCAGCCTAAAAAGCACAAACACACAGATTGGTTGGGCAGGAAAAGAAACGCGGTAATGATAGTAGCATCCCTACTTGCAACAGTAGCATTTCAAGCTGGATTATCTCCACCAGGCGGCGTTTGGCAGGGAGATTACGAGGGAATTCCCAATGGCACCAAAGCACAGAAACCACACGAGGCTGGACAATCCATAATGGCATATACTCTTCCTCCTGCATACAACCAATACATGATCTTCAACACCATTGCTTTCTTGGCATCATTGAGCATAATTTTGTTGCAAGTCAGCGGCTTACCTTTAAGAAGACGACGGTGGATGTGGACGCAAATGGTGACAATATGGATTGCTATAACGGCCCAAACTATAACATATTTCATCACCTTCATTAATATGACTCCTGATCATGTTACAGATACTGCCAGATATATAATTAAGGTTTCTGTTTTGAGTTGGCTATCACTTATGGGCATTGTGTTTATCGCTAATATCAGCCGAGCAGTGTTATATGTGCTTAGAAAATATGGATATGTCAAGGAAAAGGAGAGAGAGCCTTTAGTTTATGTAGAAGAAGAAGAAAATGATGAGCTCTGATTCTCAGAAATACATATATGTTTTCCACGAATTAAGTTTTTTATGCGTTGTAATTTAAATTCCTGTGTGTACAAACTAATTCTTTCTTCCTGTCTCTGCATTTAGCTTCGGAAAGATTTTAGTTAAAGTGATGTGAAGAATATTTTAAACGACTTTTGAACCATCACCCGGATTCTAACCCAACTACTGTAGTTTTTCCGCATCCTCTGTTTTCACAAAGGAACCTTAATGAATTTTTATAGTTCTGATCAATAGTCAATTTAGATAAGCCACCAACAACAAATAAGATGAGAAGGAAGAAAATAAACCTATGAAAGAATTGTATCTGGATCTCAGGTGAACAAAAAAAAGGTTCAATCGTGCCAAACGTATCCCTGTTAGGCCCGTTTGTGAAAAGCTTAGCTTGAAACTGTCGTGAGCCGAAGCTCAACTGACACGGGCCCGACTCTCTAAGTCTCGCAGCAGGACTATTTTCGCACCCGTGACGGACTACCTTCTGTCAATTTCCAATGTGTAGACATGCCTCATTAAATATTTCGCCCTCAAAACCTACTAGCATGTAAACACCCGAACGCATCCTTATGCTGCACTGGGTGTCAAGACGCTGGTCTATTTGCAATACATATGTTTTAGCTTGTCCGTATGCTGATGCACAATATAAGGTTATTTCGAAACATACTCGTTGAAAAGGAGCTATCCTAGCTCCGTCTAAAATAATGTGGATCATTTGCACGATACAAATTCTCTTCACCTTTTAATAGCATTTTAGAAATGGAGAATGTTGGGTATTTTAACCCCTAAAAGATAAGCTGGTGAAAGTAAAATAAACAAGACGAAGCAGAAAAAGTAAAGAACACAGCGAAATTGTTCACCCATGTAACGCCCCTAATTTCAAATACCTCAAGGCGCTACTTAAGTCGAAATATCCTGTAAATAATTTCCTCAATAAATGCCAAAATGCGTAAATATTTATTTTTTCAAAACTATAGCAAATTAAAACTAAATGCGGAAACATCATTTGAATAATTTACTCATCCAAGAGTCAATGTCATATATAAAAAGCAAAGTGCCACAATTTGCAAAAATACTAAAATTGAGATTTAATAGACAAAATGGAAATCGGCTAATAAAATACTTGTTTTCAAAAATTAATAAATTTAATAGTCTATTATTTAATCAAGATTGCCCCGCTCATTGCCTTGCCTTGCCGAGCTCCTTAACCTGAAAGGGTGGAAATATATTGGGGTGAGCATAACGAATTATACTCAGTGGGGAAACAGCAATCAGTCCACGTTAAATCTAAACATGAAATCAAATTATGAATATAATACCAATACAACATACTGTAGAAATATGTACTGTGGGACATCCCCAAGGACCCAATTTCGATCCCGGACCTATTTACGGTCCCTGACAACATGTTATAGCGCTTAACAATTTTGCACTGTGGGAAAACCCCAATGACCCACTTTCGATCCCGAACCTATTTACGGTTCCTGGCAACCTTTTCATATGTATAGACATTTTATCACAATTAAAATCACACATCAAGAATTAACATAGACAAAATAACCACAATTGCATAAATGTAAACCTCACCTCAAAGTCTTGGAAATTTTCTTGAAATTGAGCGAATGTGATGTTACCGTACTTTAAACTTTTCCCGCGACTCGTCTAGCAAGAACAAAATTAATATAATTTAGGATTCTAGGTCCTAATTAATGTTTTAAAATTTTTAGGGACCTTGATTGAACTTTTGAAAATAAAGAAATGGATAATTATTTAAATCTTTAGGGTCTAATTATGAAAATTAAAATGTTTAGGGCCCATAAGATAAAATTAGAAAATATTTTATAATTAATTTGAATAATACATAAACTTTAGGGGTGAAGGAAGAATAAAAATCAAGTAAGGGACTAACTTAAATGTTTTGCCAAACTTGGGGATTTAAAAAGTGAATTTTCATTATTTAATGTGAAGCCCCCATGTCCAATTCCCATTTTTCACGTCTAAAGCTGCTGGTTCGAAGAAAACATTATTCCAAAATTGGGTTTTTTCACATTTTAATGATTACCAACCGAAATTGATGCTGAAGGAGGAAGTCTAATGGCAAGAGCAAGGTATAGAGATATGGAGTATGACATTAAATTCATGGTTTCGTTTTTCTGAATTTATCTATTCTCTTTTTTTTTTTCGTTTATGTATATATATAAGAAATAGATTATAGAATCCCGAAAACTGAAAATTAATTTAGAAGAAATTACCTGCACTGATTTGTCAAGAATAGGTTACTGGTTCAAATTGCAACGTGAGATTTGGAGGAATGAAGAATTGGTGCAGTGGAAACGTGGATTAGAAGATGATGATGATAAAATTAAAGAAAATAATTGCTCCAATGTCGAATAATTTACCTAGTTGGATGCCTTAAATTCTTGTATGATTTGGCAGCCGTGAGTGAATATTTGGAGATGGAATGAGTGGTTTATTAGGTTTAATACTATAGAGTCCTACAAACTTATACTTTAAACTATAGAGTCCTACAAACTTATACTTTAAAATTGGGACAATTGACTTGGGCTGATAATGGGCTCAAACTTGGGCCAAAAGAGATATCGGTCCAAGAGAATTTAAAATAGGTGTTGGGTATTAAATTCGACCCAATAAGAAAATATTAAATTTTTAAGATTAAGAATCGTTTTTGAACTCTTATATTAATTGTTTTTGCTAGACAATTCAACGAATGTAAAATAAATTCTAAAATTTAACGGAAACGTCGTAGTGACACAATTCAAGTTATAAAATTTGCATTTTAAAATTCGGGTCGCTACAACCCAGCTCAGCTTAAAGCCTAATCTGGGGAGTTTAGAATTAGCCCAAACACTAAGCACGCAAAAATCTTCCACGAGAGAGTACAGATAATGGGGACTCAATCAGACCCAGATTTAGTCATTGATCTACAAAAGATCTCCTAAATCAGAAAACCTAACGAACGAAATCACAAACCTCATGAACAACTATAGACTCCAAATCAACCTCTATTTCAGGCCCGATCAACTGTAGCACCCAGTGTTATAAAATGCGTAATGCGTAACGATGCGTGGAGATCAAGCTATGGGTTAGGCAAGTTTAGGCAAGACATATGCATAAAAAAGACGTTTTCTTATTCTAATATTATTTAATTTTTAATCAATTAAAATAATACTTACTAAACATTTAAAACGGATTTATAGGAACTTTATATATTTTTTCAAAATTTCAAACAAAAATATAAGTTTCAAATTTAAATACAAAATAATAAGTAAATAGCATAAGAACTTAAATCTTATCAACTCTTTATCGGACTCAAATTCAATAACATTTTCTTCATCTAATTCGTCCTCCGTGTCTTCTGACAAAATCCTCAACGTCGAACTCCCTTATTTCATTCTTAGCATTTAATAATTTTTAATTTTAAAGAATTGTAACAAAAAAATAAAAAAAAATAACGATAATGCACGCCAAGGCACGCATAATTGCGTCTAGGTGCGCATTAGCAGTCAACAATTGTCGTTAGCGCTAAATAAGACGTCGAGCCACTTGGATTGGCGTTTTGACCTCACATCACGTCAAGGCACGCCTAGGCAACCGCTTAGACACGTCTTTTAGAACACTGGTAGCACCATGAATCGCACAAGATTCCACAACTAATATTGGCTAGAACCTCTAGGTATTACAAATTTAAACCAAGAAGAAATTGAAAAAGTTAGAGAGAGAAAGAGTCGCTCAAGAGAAAAGCAGAAGTCCAAAAACAGAATGATCGAGAAACTCTCAAACCCAAAAGTCATAATAGTATGACTAATCTCAGCCGTTGATAAGATTCAACGGTTCATAACCCTCATGAAGAAGCACAATCCAAGTTAAGGAGTAAGAGTCAATTCGAGGTTGCCTTGGCTTTCCAACCAAATTAGTTGTTAATGTGGGAAACACGTTTTTTTTTTCTATAGAGAAGATTGGATGAAATCGAGTCAGGACTTGCCCACAGCCCAACCGTACCGCACCCAGTTTTTTTGATGGGTCCAACTCATAAAGTCTCAATTAGTCTTGATTATTCCAGAAGAGGATAGAATTATCAATAATGTAGTCTAATAAATAATCCAAAACGAGAAATCTCTGCAACATTCCATCGTGTCCAACAAACCACTATATAATCCAAAACATCCCCTCTCCTTTTTTCCGCAGAATCAATTCATCAAACGCTTATCATAATCATACCAACCTTCAATTCCTCGACTTCAACAAAACCGTTCATTTATTCCCCAGAAATGGATTTGAGGAACTTCAGTATGGACTCTGCCCTACTCTCAACCCTCCAAGACATGCTGGATTTCGGCGAAGACCACGAAAAATCGACACAGAACAACCCATCAAGAGCCTACGTCCGCGACGCCAAAGCCATGGCGGCGACACCAGCGGACGTGAAAGAATACCCGAATTCTTATGTTTTCATTGTGGACATGCCGGGAATCAAGGCAGGCGAGATCAAAGTGCAGCTGGAGGACGACAATGTGCTGGTGGTGAGCGGCGAGAGGCGGAGGGAGAAAGAGGATGGAGTGAAGTATGTGAGAATGGAGAGGAGAGTGGGTAAATTTATGAGGAAGTTTGTGCTGCCGGAAAATGCGAATACTAATGCTATTTCTGCAGTTTCGCGGGATGGTGTGCTGACTGTTACTGTTGAAAAGCTGCCACCGCCGGAGCCCAAGAAGCCGAAGACCATTGACGTTAAGATTAATTAAAATAACTAGTCGAGCTTAAAACCCGTTTTCCTCTGCTGCTTCTCTTTCTACCCGCTTTTATGCCGGATCAAAATTTTCATTTGTCTGTTCTTTT
This sequence comes from Fraxinus ornus, assembly GCA_903798235.1. Taxonomy (NCBI): domain Eukaryota; kingdom Viridiplantae; phylum Streptophyta; class Magnoliopsida; order Lamiales; family Oleaceae; genus Fraxinus; species Fraxinus ornus. The sequence goes on along the minus strand of CAIGRF010377274.1, from coordinate 46,494 downwards.
CTCCCTCAAGTTGTTCAATCTTAATGTACGGTTGATCAGTGGTCAATTTATGTACAAATGAATAACGATGATGTCCAAAGGTTAGTTCGATGATCAGGGGCGGACCTAGAAATAATGTTGAGTGGGGGCGAGATTAGAGGCAGACCCAACTCGTTGAAGTAGAGGGGTTCAAAGTTGAAGGGGTGGGAGGCTACGGGGGTTCGGGGGCAGCGCCTCCAAATTTTTTTTTTTTGTGGAGTTGTTAAATAATTTAGATTTAGTTGCATTTTCCCAACTAGTTCATG
>CAIGRF010377274.1:17946-36147 GCA_903798235.1 Fraxinus ornus | reverse complement strand
TGGAGGTGGAGGTGGAGGTGGGATGGGGTGGGTCAATTATATTATATTAAAGTTAAATATTTAATTTAATAGATTAATTGTAAAATATAATTAATTAATTCATGAAAAAATCTGAATTTTGTAAATTTAAACATTGGGGTCTGATTTTTGATTTCGTGAAAGATAATGTCTGACTCATGAATTCTTCCCCTTGATATATGTTTCCCTTTGCCCTTTGCAAAGGGAAACATATGCGTGGCAAGCTTTCTTGGTTGAGTGATTTTGATAGTTCCTTTTCTATTTTTCTCCTTCCTTAGTGGATCAAATCACCACCACCAAGTGTATTCTTTGTGGGTGCAAGATTTGTGGCAATCAAGTGTGTTGAAGTTGTGGGTCGAGTTAAGCTCGATTGGCGTTCGTTTGGTTAAATCATCTAGGAATCAAGTTTTCTCAAGGATTTTTACAACGTGGTGGAATAATTTTATAAGAATAAGAAATAGATAGTGTTCTATTTATGATGGAGGTTTAGCCTAATCTCAGAACAAGAAGCTTAGCAGGAGTGATTAGATCACTGATGGGGGGTTCTTGTGCTCGAGCCATGCGCCAAGATTTGGCAGGCTTTTGACTTGCAATGATCTTATCGTCGAACCATATTAGGATTACATGGTCTATTGGATCATTAATTTTTCAGTTAATGGCATTGCCTATCTCTTGACCTCATAACTCTCACTCGTGTCTTTTGTGCTTGATTGAGAGAATTTTGTCTAATTTTTAGCGTTTTTTTAATGTAGGTTGGTAAAAAATTTCAATGTGAGGTCCAAATTTCTAGGGCATGTTCGGTAGAGATTAAAATCGAATTAAAATGAAAAACTAGCCGTTATTGTTGACTTTTATTAGACAAGTGAGACCTAATAACGGCCGTATTTTCAATTTTAATTGGATTTTAAGCACGACCGAACACGCCTCTAATGTCAAATTATTCCATCCGACCTACCATTTCTCTCTCCAAATGAAATTGGGAAATTTTCAGCAAAAGTGCAGATTATACTAGAACTTTTAATCTTAACAATTAGTCCTCAAATCTTTCAAAATTGTAAATTGTGCGACACAATGGCTTCCAAGAATTTTCGTCCAAATATTTGTTAATTGATCAAAATTAGCATTTAACTATAATTTAAATAGATTTTAAAGAGCAAAATTATATTTTAACATTTAATTAATTAAAATAAGAAATTTATCCAAAAATTCGTTAAACGGATCAAAATCAGCGTTTAACCATAATTTAAGAGAGCAAAGTTGTATTTTAACATTTAATTAATTAAAGCAAGAAAAATTGCATTGGAGGTTCCAAACATTTCAAAATATGTAGTGTAATTTCAAGTCTTTAATAAATGTGTATCGAAAGGACCTTTAAGATTTTCATTCATAAATCTGTCAGTTGACAAAAAATATTTATCTTCTCTGATCCATAAAAAAAATGTTTTTATTTTGCTCTTTTCAATAAATATATTGTTTTCCCTAAGGTTTCACACACACACACACACACACACACACACACACACAAAATTTAAAATTCAATTAAAATTGAAAATATGATCGTTATTGGGTCCCACTCGTCTAATAAAAGTTAACAATAACGATTAATTTTTAAATTTTAATCCGATTTTAATCTCTATCGAACACACCCTAAATATAATTATTATAATTGGCTGTTTTCTATTTTATAAAATTAAATAAGATAAGTGTGTTGGAACTTATTTTTATACATAGATTTTCCAAAATAAAGACGTATAAATATTTAGAGATTCTTGAAAATATTCGGGCAAGTAAACAATTTCTTTGCGAAGATTAACGGCTTTATAAATAGAATAACGGGTCGTTGAAGAACCCGTACTTTAATTCCACCGAGACCGAGTCTTTGTAAATTAATAATAAAACTTGCCCAATTGACCTCCTATTGTCTATTGACTTGTTGACGACAGACTTTCTACTTTTCAATCGACTCCGACTTCGGACTTCCTAATTGAAAACCGGCCTAGTCTTCCTTCCTCGAAGCCTAACAAATATCTAGCCACCGATAGTGATTAAAATCAGATTTTTAGTAGATTTTGATAGACGTTGATGAAATGTTTGATTGAAAATTCGTGGGTATCATGAAATGTGTGGTTAAAATTAATTGTTGGCTTTAATTTGGATTAAAATCTTGATTTTAATTTATACCAAACGAGGGACTATTTTTAAAGATGGAGGAAAGAATTGGACATGATGATAATTTAAATCATAAAATTAACGATTCTAATAAGTACTTGTTTGGTTGTGATCAAAATCAAATTTTTTTAGATTTTGAAAAAAGTAAATGAAACGTATGATGGAAAAGTTTGTGGATCCCATAAAATATATGATTAAAATTAGTGGTTGACGTTGACTTAATTTAAAATTTACGAAATGGTGGCTAAGACTCATTTCATGGAATTTTGATCTTCAAATTAAGAATTTAAGAATTTGGATCTTCAAATACTGCTCAAAACCATCGGAAAAATAAAATAATATTACTGAATGACTAGTTGAAATAATGTAATACGAGCATTTGATGTGAAAGTAATTTAAACACAAAAGTCGAACATTCACACTTGTGAACTACTTTTATTAGTAGTGATGCGTCATGGCTGATCAAGATTGGAACCAAACTTTCGATTTCCTGGCTATTTCCTAATACCATAATCTATAGATAATGATATATTATTCAAATATTTAACTTGTCATCCTTAATCATTTCGACCAACAAATATGGTCCAATACTAAACGTTCGTTTGACACGACTTTTGTTTTTGCTTCTTATAGTTTTTAATTTTTTTGAGGATGTTACCTTAATTTTTGTGTGAAAACTAATTTTTAAAAACACTTCTCATTTCAAAAGTGTTTTTAGAGAAAGTTACAATAAATCGTCTTCCTCTAAAAATTCTTCTAGTAACCATAAGCACTTTCATAAAATTAGTCAAACGGTTTCAAAAACAGCTTTTGAGTCTAAAAAAAAACTTTTAACTTTTCAAAAGCCATGTTAAACGGATCTTGAGTCTGCTAACTTTGCCTTTGTCACAGGAATGTCTCTTTTCGGTTCACATAAAATCTCAAACAATGCACCTCAGCGTACGTTTGAGAATTGAACGTATCGACACCCGTTGGGATTGGGTTGGTCTGAGCACGTACGAGACCGTTGGTAGACTTCACACCAAAACCGAAATCAGAAAGTCTTCGCACATGCCTCCAACTTTTTGTGATGTTACAGATTTGGTGACTTAGCCACCACTCCTAAGCAATAAGAAGTTCCTACGAAGCTTCTTTCGACATACTAGGAAGTGGGAAGTATCCACAGCTGATATATAAACAGCAAGAAAGTTCAGTTGATAAGCATGGATAAGCAAAATCACAATATAAACATTCCCGGCGACACTCCAACAAGTGAGTACACCGTCCCTGAGACGAAGCTCGAAGTTTCTGATTTCTTCGAGCTCAATGACTGGATCGATGAAGATCCGACGTTTGTTGAGTCGGGTGAACCTCAGAATCCAGGTTATGAAGCAAATGAAGTTTTTATGTCCAGTGGAAACAGTAGTGTCTATCATGAAGGAGATAGTACCAGTAAGCAAGTCTTAAATGTCATTATTTAAAAATGCGTGCAGAAGATATATATGTGTTGTATTGTATTTGTGTTATAGCAGGTGGAGGGAGTCGCAGGGAGAAGAAAGAATTGAAAGAGTTAGAGAAGGTTGCTTTCAAAACAAAGTCGGAGATTGAGATACTTGATGATGGCTTCAAATGGAGGAAGTATGGGAAAAAAATGGTGAAAAACAGCCCAAATCCAAGGTATCAACTATCTCTATTTACTGTGTTGACATGAGAATGTTTGTGAAAGATTCGAGCTCTAATTACCGTATCATGTAATCAAACAGAAACTATTACAAGTGCTCAGTTGAAGGCTGCACGGTAAAAAAGAGAGTCGAAAGAGACAAAGATGATCCGAGTTACGTAGTAACAACGTATGAGGGCATCCACAACCACCAAGGTCCGCAGCTCTAATGGAAAATTCTGAAATAAAATCACCCTTTTACAATTATTATAGTTATAGAAGGCGTTCCAAGTTATGAACTTGATCAGGACCCACCCTTCCTTAGCCATACTCCACACTATCTTTTAGTATTTATTAAGAGCTAATGGGATGATCAGAAAATGTATCAAGGGCATTTGGTAATGTTAGATTACTGCAGAATTTATGCAAACTCCAAATGAATATGTATCAGATATAATATTAACACAGATTTTCAGTGGACTGAAAAATAAAAAATTCAAAGCGAGTATGTTCGGCCAAGCTGAAAAGTTTACTAATCAGAATTAAAAGTTACTTATTTTGCCAGTAATTCAATACATATTTAGACAAAAGCTTAGCTAAATGCTTGTTATCTCCAGCCAAAATGCATCCGTCTGTCCTTGATGAAAACGCATGTATGGTCTCCTCATACTGTCTTTGCCACAAGTTTACAGGTATAGGAGACAAATTGCAGGGTTGGTATATGTCATAGAAATAAACATAAACTTACCAGCATTCTTATAAACAAAATCTAACAAGAACAATTCAAAGTGGATGTCTAAACAAAATCTGAGTACATATTAACGAAAAAATTATGACAATAACAAAAACTAATTATTGTTAAAAAGAATGCTAAAATGAACTGGACTACATTACTAGAATGGATTTACAGTTCTGTTATGTTCAGCTAATTTACACAGCTTCTTGTACAAAGTACAATGCTATTAACTTACGAACCCCAGACTAAAGCACATATATCCGGCAAAAACAAAAGCTCGAATAAGTTGTGCTCATTCTACTCTTTCGGGAATCTAACAAATTCGTTTGGAAAATGAATATCAGGATTTCTTACATGACTATTTAGTGCAACAGCTTCGTCCCATGTAGCTGCTTCATCTCGAGTATTAGAGGAGATGCTCCACAACACATCTCCAGGGCATGCCTTCCTCGTTATCTGTGTTGATGATTTTACAGTTGCATTTGAAATGGAGATTGATAGTTTGTTATTAGCAGTCATTCCACTAGAAAACAACCATCGGGATCCAGATTGATGTTGTCTTCTGGTTCCCCAAAGCTGTTTATCGTCAAGCTCAACATTCAGACCGGCAAGATGGATGTCCAATATTTTAAACCAAGGAATGTGGTGTTCATGGATTTCCTTCTGTTTCTGTTCGAAATTGATCCTTTCTTGAATCAATTGCTCGCCCTGACTATCTTCTTCTCCATTCTCTTCTCGTCGCAGTGGGGAATAAACCCTCTCTACTTGAATTAGAGCAAGCATTGAGGAACCAACCATTTCGTAATTACGAAATGGATTCCTAAGCTGCACTTTTAGACCTATTGTGAAGTTTTTACCAAAAACACCACAACTTCCATCATCCCTTCTTAATTGTCCACTACACCATTCTATGGATTTAGCTTGATGGGCTGCTAAGATTTTCACAGTTCTTTCATTAATTTTATCACCGACATCAAAATCTCCAGCATCCAGTCTCAACCATTCTTCCATTGACACAGAGTAGTTCATTAATTCATCAACATCAAGAAAGTCTCCGCTGAGTTGAACACTCATACCTAAGAAAGCCAACTTCCTGGCACATTGGACCCTAATGCTTGAAGGTGCTTCCTGATCTGGCATGTTGGACTGAATCTTAAGTCCTTCAATTAAAAGAGTTTCGATATTTGTTAATGCCAAGGGAACAAGATCTTCATAACATACATAATCTGACTCTATATCCATGCAATTTGAGCGCGAGAGCAGGGTTTTGGAATTCTGAGTAAGTGGCCATTTTTCATGCTGCAAATTCCATCTGCATAATGTAGGAATGTATAAAAGAGAAACATAGGGAAAAAATGCTTTAGAATCAGAATATTACAAATAGAATTGCTGGAGAATTTAATTTAATTTCTCAATGTCAATAAAGGAAATCTACAGACCTCTTTAACGTGTTTGATCTAGATTCAGCTTCCCACACCACTTCTTGTATCGTCTTCCCTGTGATATCTTCCAAAGACATCAATTCATTTGCCTGAGTAGACATCTTTTCAACTCCCTCAGATGCCCAGCATTGAAGTATGTCCATGACACTGAATCCCATTGCTGCAGGTAACAAAACTGGGGCAGACACTTGCATGATTAGTCTGGCACCATTTTTGGAATTTCTGAAAAGTAAGGGATTCATTGACCGTAAGAAGCCACCATCCTTTGTCCGAATAATTGGACCTAGGCCTTCTCCAAGAGAAGGTAATTTCAGTGGTTCTTCTGCTGGAATATAGACTGGACTTCCAAATCCACCAGAGCTAGTGCATGGAGGATTCTGAAAAGCTTCTTCATTCAGACCCCATTCATGCATTAAAGCTTCAGTTTCCAAGATTTCGAGCCTTTTAGCGTTTCTTTTACTCCCCAATGACTGGTCTCCAGTACCATGCTTCCTTTCACCTTCTTGAATAGCGAATGACGAATCAAAATCATTTGAACAGTCACTAGAAGCAAGACAACTATATTCACGTTCTTCCGTTGTGCCAATATCAAATATGGAGTTTCTCCAGGCATGGGTGTTCTCTTTAAATTGTCTCAAAAGGCGATCTCTTGGAGACTCAGGCCCACTATCAGAAACTTCGTCATCTGGATTCTGCTCAATGCTCAACATGTTGAGAAAATCATTGGCTATGGATTCTGCAACATCATCCAAGCTATGTGATTTTACAAACTTCCCTCCTTTGTAAGTAGACATTGTCTTCCTGTAATTCTCTAGCTCGTCATGCTTGCTTATATCTAGCAATGAATCAAGTTCTTCACCAGTTGGTTCTATAGTGCACATGATACTTTCTTTGTATTCACCGTCATCCTTGGCATTTTCATTATCATTATTACCATTTACATCAAGCTTCAAATTCCATGCTGCATTCTCATTACAAATGATGCCTTCTTCCTCCAAAATCTCAGCAGCATCAATGATTTCAATTACAGAACTGTCAAAACTTTGACAATCATATTTTCCTATTTTCTCTTGATCCTTCACAGATAGTTCCACACCCTGCTCGATTACAGTAAACTCAGTATCATCAAACATATTTACTGTACTTCCATCACCGGACTCAGAACAGGGGTCAGATTTTGAGGTAGGGGACTCTATATCTCGATGAAAGAAATCAAATTCCACAGAATTACCCATCTTCTCCTCATCCGGTGTCTGATACAAAAGGTTAACAGATTGGGGAAGTTCCCGATTTGGAATTTCCTCAAGAAATTGAAGATCTAAAGACCGGGACGGACGATGTGATCCTTGAATTGAATTTCTTTGTACACTATTGAGCATATGTAATCTGTTGGTTCCATTAGTCCCATCAAAATCAGCACGATGGTCTGTTGCTATTGGTCTTCTTTCTCTCACAATATTAGGAACTTTTACATAACATCCTGGTTCAAATGAATTAACCCCCATAATAGAAAACCCAAAACTAACATTTAGCGTGGCACCTTTAGCCCTACCTGTGAGCTTAAAGCTTGTAGTCCAGTTACCTGAGCACCTCTTGTCCTCATCTAACTCCTCAAAAGTAAGAGGAAGCAACATTGTTAGATCAATCCAGTGCTTCCCAATGTCATGTGCCGGTGCCCCAATCACAGAGATGTGAAGCAAGGAGAGCTTGGGTTCATACTTTGATGAATGCTCAGGCCCATTTCTACTACCATAAACTGTGCACCGGTGCATTAGAGTCTCTTCAAACGTGGCCCTTCCTTCACAGACCCGAGCAGGGCGAGTTGTCAACAGATCCCCCTTGCGCATCCACGTTACGCACATCCTAAGGCCGTCAAAATTCGAAGGCAACCCTTCAATGACATGCACGTGGAGAAAGAAGCAACAGTTGAACCTACGATTACCAATGTGGGTCAGAGCTTTTAAGGGCTTCCATTTCCATATTGATGATTTCTTGTCCTTATGTGACGAATCCTGAATAACGGCTTCGGATTTTTGTTCTGGAGACCTAGTTTTAGCTGCCACATCAGGGCGATGATTGGGTGATGAATTTAATGATTTAGGAAGAGTTTTATGCAAGTAAAGTGCTTTGCTAAGTTCCTCAATATCACGCAATAAATGTCCACTGCTAAATTCTTCACCATAATTCTTCCAGGATTCAACTTTGGATGACATCCTCTTTAATCCCAAAGCAAAATCTTTAAGAAACAATTATATACATCACTCAGAAGTTCGAACTGACCTGTAGAATTTATTGTTAATGGACAAACCACCATAGAAAAATCATAGTATGGAAAAATGATTATTCTGATTTAGAAAGTCCAGATAGCAGCTAAATTAGGCTTTTTGAATCCGTTTTCTTTTGCCTGGGATCTTTAATTTACAAAATCAGGAAATCAGTAAATGATTTTTAGAAGAAAATCAGTAGATTCCTCTTTTTCTTTTTCTTTCTTTCTTTTTTTCCTTCCCAAGCCAAGTGAGTTTTTAGATAATTTGGTCGATTCACATAGTTACTTAAATTGGAAAATTCCAGTCAAAATCCCTCATTCATGCTTCGCTCAACGTTTTATTTTCCACTAAACCAAACAGTTCAATAACTACAAAGTCAAGAAATCTTCACCTTTTCTTGGATTAAAAACACACATACAGAGGAACGTACAACATACGTTACAGATATATACAAGCACATATAACAAGCACCCATTGCAGAAACACGAAGAATTCATTAATCATGCATATCCCCGAAAAAAAAAACTTTCTTGAAACTTACAAGAAATCTGTAAATTCAATCAGCAAAGTCAAGGTTGGCTACTGGGCTTAGCGTTCAGCAGAAACGAGAATGGAATTTGTTGGCTCTGATTTTGAGCTATGCCGGATGTTATCGGGGATGGCGTTGTTGACACGGCTGATCCACCTCTGGATTGCTGCAAGAAACCGGGAAGGGTTTTTCTATTCTTTCTTCCGGGCCAGGACTCAAAAAAGCAAGATATGATTTATTTGTCGTGTTTTTGCTCGTGGGGCCATTGCCTATTGTGGTTGGAAAACCTAAAACATATTTGAAAAATTTTCTGAAAACGACGATTTTGAATAACAAAATAGATAAATTAGATTGATTGATTAGAAAGATAATCAGTTTGTCGATACAAAAATAATATGTCTATCTATGTGTCTAACGCTATACAAATTGACATAAAAAAAAAAGTAAACTGTCTATCTATATAATAGATGGTAGAGATGGTTTGGACATCTGAAATTGGTCTCTCCTGTCGTCATCACTTCAAACTCGTCAATAAGAGAATCTAATGGAAAAGTATCAACAATCTCCTTTTCTATATACAAAAGTATGGTACTGGACAAAAAATATATTTCATTTTATTACGCAACCTTGTCTTAATGACACTCATAGCTGAAAATGCACGTTCCGTAGTTGCTGTTGAAACTAGAAGAGTCAAGACAAGACGAATCAATCTATCAACAAGATTATAACTAATTGATTTTCTTGTTAATGTCATCAGTTGGCACACATCGAGAAGTGTTGTCAAATTTTTAAATTGAGAGTTATGCTGAACTCCAATTTGATATAGCTCCAATTGAGCTATTTATTTATTTAAGTAACTATTGAATTTTTTATTTAGGTCTAAAATTTTTGTATGGTTGAATTTTAAAGTGTAAATTATTGGGTCAACGTGTATTAATGGAAAAAAAAATTTCAAAATTTTGCGTGGACGAGTCAAAATTTTGGGGCGAAACTGAAAAATATATTATAAATTAACTAAGAATAGTAGACCAGCGGACAATGTTGGTGTTGTCTATGGTATCATCGAAGTTTTGCATTTTCATAGTTGAATTTTATATTCATATAAATCTTATGTTCATGAGAAATTAGGATTTTTAATTTTTTGGTCTCCATGTAGCTTAAAAAAATAAAAATAAAAATTTATCTGATATAAATACTTGTAGAATTTCTTCCTTCAAAATTTGATGTGAAAGTTTATTTTTAATTTGGTTCAAGTAATTACACCAAATAGTGATACGAGTTCTCGCTTGCATCTTATGTTTTTGTCTATTTTGATGAAAATTTAATGAATAACATTATCGAAAAAATTATTGCGACTCTCCAACAATGAGCCATAGTAAATAAGAGTTCGATATATGAAAAAATTTGTCATGTGTTTCTCATATCCAATTATTTCTAATTAAATACATCACATAAGTTATGAGTGTATGTTGTAATTTTGTTAATGTATTGTCCTAGCAAATCATATTATCGAATATCAATTTCCTTACTTTTCAAAAACAAAAAGAAATATGTTTCAAGATTTTCAATGCCATTTTTGTTCTTAGTTTGCATCAAAAAAAATATTGTCTCTTATTTTGGTGGAAAAGATTTTTAATAAAATTATTTCCTATTTTTTTTTTACGTAAGGTCCGTGCGATAAGAAAGAATAGTGTTATTCATCTCTAATTGTTGATCACTATATGATGTGACATAAAATAATAAAACTTATATAGTGAATCTTTCATTAATTGAACTTAATATTTAATTGTCGTCACGTGCTACAGAGACAAATAATCATATGGAGAAAAATAACATTATTCGTTAAGAAAATGTATTTTATTTAAATAAACTAAATAAGAAAGGCACGGCATATTCTAACTTCTGTCCGTATGGTCTTTTTTTTTTTTAAGCTCCCCCAATGTTACGGTTGAATCGAATCATAGGAGGCAAGACCTATGATGAATATATAGTAAATACTATATTACAAAAATGAAAGAAATCTTTTTAGGAGGAAAATACCACATAGCATGGAAAAATGTCGAAATTACATGCATGAACGAATTATGAAGTTATTGTTAAATACTGCAGTAAATTTGAGGTTGAATACATGATTCATGAATACAATTTTAATTGGTGCAATAGTGAATATATAACAAGAGGATTTTTAAAGATCAAGATGGCAACAAGTTGATAGGTTCCTTTTTTACATCTTGTGTGGCAACAATGGGGTGACAAAAGGAAAGAGGGGGGGTGGAATTCCTGTCGTTTTTGGTCTAGCAGCCCTAGTGAGAAGCTCGCATTGTTAATGTAATAAATAAATTAGGTTAAGGGTAGTTTAGTCCTTTTGCTATTTCCTCTGTTTTATAGTATTTATACTCATTGTAAAAGCTCATTGTAATACACTTGTTCAGCCCTAATATTGGAGCGGCCCAAACCGATTGTCACAATGTAGAACCATTGCCCTCTTCTCGTTTTCCCTCTCTCCCTTTTGTATTATAATTGTTTCACATGGTATCAGAGCCTTGATTTATCTCCTACCTGAGGCAGTGGTTAGTTCTGGGCTGCGTTCTTAAGGATTGGGACAGCTTCAATTTCACATTGCTGTTTCAGTTTGGTATGATTATACCGTCAGAAGGAGGTGCAGTGACTTAGCTATTTCTGTTGGAGAGTTCTGGTTCCTTCCTCTTCGTTGGGTTTTCTCTTCCAAGTTGTTTGGTGGTTTGTTGGTTTGGGGTTGTTTTTCTTTGCCTAAAGCAGCTTCGTTTTCTCTTCCAAGGCATGGGTCGAGAAATGGTTCTAAGGAGGACATTCTGAGGAGTTGCAAGTATCTGTTGGAGGCGACTTTAGGGTCTCCGATCCGTCTGCTTTTGGCATTCACGGTGGGACTGGTCAGGCAGGGCGGTTTGTTGTGAAAGGTGGCGACTATCGGGAAAGAGGTTGGCTGCTAGTGAGAGGTAGCGGCGGAGCTTGGATTAGGGTTTGAAGAATCGATGAAGATGGTGGTGGGTTTTTGATTTGTTCGTCGGCGCTTGAAGTCAGGTGGCGACGACGATGGGAGATGGAAGGGATGTGAGGAATTAGTTTGGGTTGGGTTGATGGCACAGGTTGTTTTTGGGCTTATTTTGTTGGGTCAGTTTTGAATTGTTGGAGTAGGCTGTGTGATTTAGGCTAATAGCTTGAAGTGTTTGGATTAGGTTTTTTGTAGTTTGGGTTGTTTGTGCAGTATGGGCATAAATGGGCGATGGTTTTGTGATGTATGGGTTTTGGGAGAATTAATGGGCTATAGGTTTTGATTTTGGTGGTTGGCTATTGGCTGTTTTGTTGATTGTTGGTAATGGATAGGAGGCCTGAGTTGATGGACTAGTGTTTACGGTTTGGTTTATTGGATTGATGGGTTAATGGGCTGGGTATTTGTTTTGTTGGGTTGGTTTAATTTGTGGGTTGATTAAGTTTGGGTTGTTAAGATAATATGTTGGTTGTGTTTATTGGGTTGTCGGAGTAATTGGGGTCAATGATTTAATTGGTTTGCTTACTACTAATTTGGGTTGGTTTACGAAAAAAAAAAGATTTGGAAATTTAGTTTGGTATATGCCCAATTCGTGTGATTGGGAATTTGGTTTAGTATGTTTGGTATTTGGCCCAGTTGATGGGATTGAAAATTTGGTTTGCCCAGTTGATGGAATTGAAAATTTGGCCTAATTGATGGGATTGAAAATTTGGTTTGCAGTTTGGCCCAATTTGTGGGATTAAAAATTTGGTTTGGTTTTGGTTCGATGTATTTGAATTTGAAATTTGCATCCGCTTGGATTTGTTGAGATTGTGTGGTTGTGTTGGCTATTTGCAGACATGTGTGTTCATTCGGTTCGGTTCATCGTTTTTTGGTTTCTTGTTTGGCAAACTCTCGATGCTTCTTGCATTAGCATCGTGAGTTTGAGGGGAGATGTTAATGTAATAAATAAATTAGGTTAAGGGTAGTTTAGTCCTTTTGCTATTTCCTCTGTTTTGTAGTATTTATACCCATTGTAAAAGCTCATTGTAATACACTTGTTCAGCCCTAATATTGGAGCCTCCCAAACCGATTGCCACAATGTAGAACCCTTGCCCTCTTCTCGTTTTCCCTCTCTCCCTTTTGTATTATAATTGTTTCACACGCAAAACAGTTATTAGCTCAAACGTGGAGCACAACTATAATAATTGTGCCATTGTGTTTGGACGACGAGGACTTTCAACCACTCAATGTGCACATTAATGGTGCTAGGCTCTAAAATATGGATCATACTTGGCACATTAGCATTGCTTACTCCTTGTATTATAACGAGGGTTTGAAAACAAACCTCTCATCGGGAGGATAGCTAGGGCGATTCACGACATAGTTTTAATGTTTTACGAACAAGAAATTTTTAACGTTTATAAAAGGTATGTCAGACAACCCAAGTCATTCATCTTTTAATCTATCTCTACGACTACTAATAATGGCGACCTCAAGCCCCCCGGGGCACATCCAAGTTAGTAAAAGAAGGGCATTGCTGGGCTTGCAACCTCAGCGTGGGGAGTTCGATTCCTAGTTGGAGCAGTTGAGTGATGTAATAATCAATATTGGTTGGAGCAACTTGGTGATATAATAACCATGGAGGAAGGCTCCCTTGGGGCCAGGAGAATAAGGGGTGCTCGAACCGTGGTCAACTTGGGCATAACCCGCGGTTTACCTCCGCCAATTACTAAGGGGCCGGTGGCTGGTGGTCCAGGAAATTAGTCTGGCTAAGCTGGGATATCTGGGTAATAAAAAAAAATAAATAAATAAATAATGGCGACCTCAACCAAAATTTATTTTCATAAATGAACAATCATGTGTTAAAGAACAGTTAAACATATAAAATGAAGCAAGACAAGCTACATTTAATGGCAGTTCTCCTAAACAGCTACATTCTACCAGAATCAAGGTTCTGTATTTACATAATAAACTTGCTGATATCAATAAATTTAGACAGTGCATAATTCTATAACTACAAGATTTCAACTCAATAGCTTTTTCTTAAACGGAGAGAGTTAAGTTGTAAATTTATTGAAAATAAGTACTGAAAACCTATGAAAAGCCAAATTCGAGGCCTGTACAAGAGCAAAGACTTCAAAAAATAAACGAGAAAGGGGAAGGGGAGAAGATTTGCACCCAACTATAAAGTTTTTAAATGAGATTACAAGATTAGAACTTACTCGCAGTGGACGCCTGAATAAAATGAAAATAAGTGGTGGTTTGAAGTATTAGATCCTCGGGAAGGTCATTTATTAGAATGCACTAGCTGCAGTTGGCCAAGTTTCAGTACACTAGAACCAACTAACAAAAGAAAGAATTTTGTAACAGAAGAGAAACGAACAACTCAACTGTCAGAATTGGTTCCAACTACCCCAGAATTTCTCAGGTCACATGTTGGATTTAGCTTGGCGAATCAATGAATTAGTGCAAACATATACCTTCTAAGATAAGTCTTAGACTCTTGGTAGCAAGCCCAATATCTTGAAATCCAACATTGCCCAATCCTACTAGAAAATTGTAATTTGGAGGGTAATTGTATACATGAATTAAAACCAATCCTGAATAATTGCTTTTCATCCTCCACCAAATATAAGGCTTCATTCTCGTATATGGTTTTTTCCTTCTGAAAATAGCGCAAGTTAAATTTTATCAATACTAGTCTGGGATTTTCTTTTGCAGGTGGTTTCTTGGTACTGAAATTGAGAGACCTAACAAGGACTATGCATAAACGCTTGTAGAGAAGAACCCGGAGAAAGAAGGCAAAATCCAAAAGAAGAACCCGGTGGGGTTTTTATACTCAGCTTGATTGGTGAAATCGACAGCGCCTTCTGCTACCAAGAATCGGCTCAGATGCTTATCGTCCAAATGTTGCTGGCATAAAAAAGAACAACCCGAAAATTAAGATCCCAAATTGGAATTTTACTTCTTTTCTAAAAATCTGCAAATAGATATTCACTTCAAATTTCAGTTAATAAGAGCTTACAGATAAACATTATCTGTAATTCTCCCACTCAGAAACACACTCCTGTTTGTTCCACTCACCCTTCAAAAACTTCTCTGCATACCACCTACATATAACATCGAATTCAGGTCTCCGAGGTTTAATTAGGGTTCCGGAGAATTAAATTTGACAAAAAAATGCTCTCGAAAATTTAAATAAAAGAGGAAATACTAGAAAGAAAATGATCGAATTATTCAACTGTTGAAGCAGTTGTGGTAAGCAGTCCTGAGATGGGCACATTGTGAAGTTGCTAAAGAGGATGGACGTTTCTTCTCTCTCGTAATCCCCATTTGTACGGACAATTAATTACCAGAATTTAAAGTTGGAGACCTAATTGCTATATTTTGTATAAATGAAGGACCCATTATGAAACTTATTTATATTTCAGAATATTCACTTGCACGCAAAATGCAGTAGTCGTCACGCGCTCGCGCTGTCGCAACTATAAAAACACAGATCAATCCAGTACTTGCCGTAGAATTCACAATTCACAATTCACTTTGCACAAAAATGGAGCAGCAGAAGCAGAAATTTTCCGAATTCAAAGGCCAGCCAAGGCTTCCCAAATTCGCAATCCCCAAACGCTATGATCTCAAACTGAAACCCGACCTCACAGCATGCAAGTTCACCGGCGCCGTCGACATCTCCGTCGACGTTGTGTCCGACACTAAGTTCCTCATTCTCAACGCCGCCGAGCTCTCAGTCAGCTCTAACTCCGTCAAATTCACATCCAATGATAAGGTCATAGCTAAAACAAAATGCCGTCCTATAATTATTTCGAATAACGTGAACTTTCTCTTTTTCTTATTTCTTACATTTTGGATTTGATTATTATTATTATTATTTTTGATTTAATTGAATAGGTGGTGGAGGCGGTGGATGTGGAGATGTGTGAGGAGGATGAGATAATGGTGTTGGAGTTTAAGGAGAGTTTATCGCTTGGAGTTGGAGTTTTAAGCATGGTTTTCGAGGGGACTCTGAATGATAGAATGAAAGGGTTTTACAGAAGGTATCTTTTTATGGTTTATTTATATGTGTAGATGAATATTGTATACGCACATGGACGTAGCCAGAATTTCAATCTGAAGGGGAATTTCAAAGTTTGGATCAAGTCGATGTCTAAATGATTCATTTTGAAATGTGTGGTTGAAAAGTTGTGAGATTCGTAAAAAATGTGTGTGACTATATATATAATTTATAAAAAATGTGACTTTATAGACAATGTTACTCCCACAAAATCGTGGATAGATTTAAACTTATGTTGAGAATGAAAAATTCGACCTCATAATTCCCATGTAAATCTCATAATTAGTATTGATTGTTTGACTTTGACTTGAATTAAAATCGGACCAAACATGGACCTAATACCTTAATCTGAAAAGTCTAATGGGCTAATTTTTTTTTTTTTAACTAGAAGAGGATTGAAACGATGATTTTGAGTACCAAAATAGGCAAGTTATATTGACTCACCAAAAAGACAATCAGTTTGTCGATAAAAAAACAATATGTCCATCTATGTGTCTAACGCTATACAAATTGAAAATATGAACGTTAGATGGACATCAAAAAGACAAAAAGTAAATTGTCTATCTATATAATTTGTGAAGCGGTTTGGGAATTGAGAATTAATTATATTACAATTGGGTTGAGTTTTCATTTTTCAAATAGGCTAAACAATGGGTTAGAACCAATTTTCATTTATTTTTAATGCAACAGTGGGTAATAGATTCATAAATGGGTCATTTGCTTTTGGATTGAATTTGAGCTATTTATTTATTTAAGTAACTATTGGATCTTTTATTTAGGTCTAAGATTTTTGTATGATTGAATTTTAAAGTGTAAGTTATTGGTGCAGTCTGTCGATTAAAAGTGTTCTTTATAATTGATATAGGTATCTCTCAAGTTAATAACTTGTTAACTATTCAAATAATACCCCAAAAAAAAAGTTGTTTTGCATTTTTTTTTTCTAGTTCTAATATTGACAAGAACATAATTTTTTGGTCACTTGATTTATCTGTCCAGCACCTATGAGCATAATGGGGAGAAGAAAAATATGGCTGTTACACAGTTTGAACCAGCCGATGCAAGGCGTTGCTTCCCATGCTGGGATGAGCCTGCTTGTAAGGTACTACCATTTTTCTGCTGCCAATCATGTGAGCTTGTACTCGTGGTTACCATTATAGAGTTTGTTTGAGAAAACACTTGATACTCTAAGTCTTATCATGGAATGCATAAACCTGGCTGCCCTTGACATTGCAGAAGTTCCCAAAAGGAAATATAAATGCCATCCTTTAGTTTTCCAAGGATTGTAGCTATGACAATTTCATCTTGACAAAAAGGGTCAGATTATTTCTTTATACATTTTAGGATTTTACAGTATCTGAAGTCTGAGGAATACTCGGTAATAAATAATATAATATGACAACCACAGTAGAGAGACTGTTCAGTTTACTTGCTGATTGAGATATCTCACATCTCCCAAATCCAATCCCAGCATTAATTACAGAATTAGTTTTAGCTTATTCGAATGGAGTTGTTGTTTAACTAACTGCATTTTTATTTCAAATTGCTCAAGAAATCTTGATTGTTTGACCCTTGTGTCTGCTTCACTCTAAACTTGCAATTCAGGCTACTTTCAAGATTACCTTGGAAGTACCATTTGAACTCGTAGCTCTTTCCAACATGCCAGTCATTGAAGAAAAAATCGAGGGGAATCTGAAGACAGTATATTATCAAGAATCACCTATCATGTCCACATACTTGGTAGCAGTTGTTGTTGGCTTGTTTGATTATGTTGAAGATCACACCCCTGATGGTATATTTGTTACTACCCTTCTATCTTTGTGTTTGTTCTGTGTGATTATTTGTCCTTTCTTAATGTTAAAGCAATATCAAATTTCACAGGAATCACTGTTAGGGTATACTGCCAAATTGGCAAGGGAGATCAAGGAAAATTTGCTCTGGATGTTGCTGTTAAAACACTTGGCCTCTACAAGGAGTAAGTGTACTTGTGATTTATCATTGCGCATAACATGATCAGGGGCGGACGCAGACTTCTTAAACAGGGGGGGCACAATCAAACTTTCAAAAAGTGACGAAAAAATTAAAGTAAAAGATATTTTATTACAACCGTTTTCTACGTATTCACATATTTCGATAACGTTCTATAATTACATCATTTTCACATAGCTAAACTTTTGCAAGTAAAGAGAAAAATACCTCATCAATTATCAGGTAGAACCTTGTAACAATATTAAAAAACCAAGAAACCATAATCCAAAATTAAAAATAACTTTACAGTTTCCTGTGAGCACAGGCAGGGTTGCAATTTTAAGAAAATTAAACAAC
>CAIGRF010377274.1:6547-17307 GCA_903798235.1 Fraxinus ornus | reverse complement strand
GATTTTAATTTTTTTTTCCCTTTATATGTTTTAAAATAAAAATCAAAACCTGGGTGGCACGTGACCCCCCAGGCCACCCCCCAGGTCCGCCCCTGAATATGATAACAGTTATATTTTCAGTTTCCATTAGTGGATACATCTTAGATGCTTATACAACAGACTGAAATTATTAATTCCTCTTCAAATTTATTAAATAAAAATTACAGGTACTTTGCAGTGCCATATTCGCTGCCCAAATTGGACATGATTGCAATTCCTGATTTTGCTGCTGGGGCTATGGAGAATTACGGACTAGTTACATATCGAGAAACTGCTTTGCTCTATGACGATAAGCACTCTGCAGCTGCTAACAAGCAAAGGGTAAAGCAAACTCTGTCAATATTTATCAAATTTCCAGAGTTTTAATTAGTCGACTTAATATATTGTCATTGGAGCCCTCTTATATGATTCACGTTTTAATCATAAAAATTATATCCTATTTAGGTTGCCACTGTTGTGGCCCACGAACTTGCACACCAGTGGTTTGGCAATCTTGTGACTATGGAATGGTGGACGCATTTATGGCTGAATGAGGGATTTGCAACATGGGTATTTTGTGTTTTTTTTTTTGGGTACTTGTACATGCTTATGCATTTACACTATTAGTTGCTTCATAATTATTCGTTTTTGGCCTTTTGCGGTTCAGGTGAGCTATTTAGCTACTGATAGCTTGTTCCCAGAATGGCAAATTTGGACTCAGTTTCTTGAGGAAAGTACTGAAGGGCTTCGACTAGATGGGCTTGCAGAATCTCACCCCATTGAGGTAAGCAATCATGACTTTAGTATTAATTGATGCCCGCTAGAAATGACAATGACATTATCATATTTGCTCATCACTAGTCTTTATTTTAGAATTTAAATGTTACAACGATCTTCTATTCAGGTGGATATAAATCATGCACGTGAAATTGATGAAATCTTTGATGCAATCAGTTACAGAAAGGGTGCATCTGTCATTCGGATGCTACAGAGCTATCTTGGCCCCGAATGTTTTCAGGTTGGTTATTTGCTTTTTAAAGTCTTTTTCTTCAATTTCTTTCCCGTGCAATTGATCCAATTGTTTCTTAGGTTGGTGCTTTTGTCGTTTTAGTTATGCATTTGTTTTGGGCTGTGTTTGTGTATGAACCTAGAACTGTACTCTTCTTATGCCTAGTTGACTTGTGGATCAAAAACGTTGGTATTATAAAATTCTTTCATCTCAAATGTAAGACAGTGAAATATTTAAGGATTGGGATTGCCTTATGAATCTGCTAACTTTACTGGATTCTTAACTTTCTATGCATATTGATGTTCTCTACTTTTGGTCCGGTCCTTATCATTTGATATCATATCTGCAGCCACCTGCCGTTAAACCACTGGCCAAAGCCATAAATAGGTGCTAACCAACTTGCTCTAAACAATTCAGTACTCATTTACAAGTAGAAGCCAACCCAATTTCCTGTATGGCTTCAATTGATTCCCACCTTTTCAGGATTGGATGCTACAATTACAAAGTAGACCTTTCCAGAGTCCGGTGACTAGACAAAACTTATCGTCTAAAAAGTTCAAAATGCAGTTGTAATTTTTTATTGGATGAGCTGTCTTTTTGTCAACTACATAACTATTTGTTATCTCAGATGGTTAAAGACCATATAAAACTAATTTGTTGTCTGAGATTGTAGACATTGAACTGAATTAAAAATATCATAGAAGGTACAAGCTAAACCCTGTTCTCAATAATAAATGTGGGATCGGCATAAATCCTTTTTTGCCACTCTATTCGATCTAGGCATCTAGCCCTATATGTTCAGTTACCTCCAAAGAAATAGAATGTTTTGCAACAATAATCTATTTCTCCATCTCCTTCTTCAAAGTTATTTTACTGGGATTGCATTGTTCCTGGAAATATGAGATTCATGTAGGTCTATGTAGGATATGCTTCAACCATTTAATTAGTTCTTTTTATCTATTCTAATTCCAGATTTTTATTCGTTTGAGAATTTACGACTGTTTTATCGGACTTCTTCCAGCGGGCACTTGCTTCATACATAAAACGATATGCTTGCTCAAATGCGAAGACAGAAGATTTATGGTCAGTTCTTCAGGAAGAATCTGGTGAGCCGGTGAACAAGCTAATGAACTCATGGACAAAGCAAAAAGGTTATCCTGTTGTCTCAGTGAGCGTCAAAGGCCAAAAATTGGAGTTTGAGCAGGTTATCTCCTGTTCAGAGATCCTATAGTTATTCTCTTTCGTGTCCTAACCCAAGGTCAATTTCCTTTCCAAGTATGATGTATATTAGATGGCTTTCAGAAGTTCTGACAGCTTTTTATCCACTGATGACAGACACAATTTTTATTGAGTGCTTCTCGTGGTGATGGGCAATGGATAGTTCCTATAACGTTGTGCTGCTGCTCTTATGATTCTCGTAAAAGTTTCCTGCTGCAAACAGTATCTGAAAGTCTTAATTTAAAGGAGCTCTCATGTGCCTCAGTTTCAAATGTCAGTTCTTGGATTAAAGTTAATGTGGATCAGACTGGTTTTTATAGAGTGAAATACGATGAGGATTTATCGGCTAGACTTAGACTTGCAATAGAGAGAAAATGCCTGTCAACAAGTGATAAATATGGTAATTCCAATTTTTGACTTGATATTCATCTTGTTCAATGGTAGAATAAATTAGTTATGTTATATTCTCCTGCGCAGGAGTATTGGATGATTATTATGCATTGTCCATGGCATGTCAACAGTCTTTGACCTCTTTGCTTACCTTGATGAGCGCTTACAGGGAGGAACGTGATTACACTGTTCTGTCTAACTTGATCAGTGTAATGTTCTCTATTTTGTGTTCATTATATTTCTTCCAAGCATGCCACCACTTCTAATCTCTTCCCTAGACTCTATTTTTTATTTACAGATAAGTTATAAAGTATCAAGAATTGTGGCTGATGCTGCTCCTGACATATTAGACGACGTCAAGCTGTTTTTCGTCAACCTTTTCCAGTATCCTGCAGAGTATTTTTTTTTATCAACCTTCATTGATTATTAATGAGATTGTCAAAAGTTTTGTTGGTCTGATACATCAATTTTAGGGTATTCTTCTACTAGATCCGGTTGCTTTTTGTATGTAAATGAATGATGTGGCATAAATACCTGCTGCACCTATGATGTATACTAATAAAAAATACTTAAGTGCTCAAACAATATCCTCAAGATTAAAAAAGTTTGACATGACCAATTATACTTAAAATTCAGTTTATGTATAGTAATAAAATATTCCACCCTGTACTTCCACTGTCCAGTATCATATATCGTCCTGCACCTTTGTGATGACCAGATGCAGTTTTTATTGCTCGTGGCAGAATTCTCCCAGGCCTGGGGAACTTGTTTGCGGCTGTGAATTGACAACAGTAATATTAAGAACTTAAATAAATTTACAATAAATATTCTCAGATTCCTGTTACCTGTTGGGGTTCGATTGTCAAAAGAGGTTTGATGGAATATATTGAGCAGAAAATGGATGCCACATTGCCAAGCTTGCATTTTCATGACAGCCAAAAAAAATGACTATTTTATTTGATATTCTCTGTGCTCAAAGCTGACCCTATTTTTCAGATGTTTGGGTTGTCATTTAGCCTAAAATTTAGGCATTTATAGCTGAAGTAGAGAAATCCATGTGAATTTTTTTTTTCCTCCTAGTATTCATCATTAGTGAGTACATTAAGTATCGACAGTTGGCAAAAAGAAATTATTGTTTTTCCTCCCCTGAGATTGTGGCATATTAGTTGTGTAGAGCAACGGAACTGGTGCATATTAGAATCAACTATAATGCATTTCTTTTTCTGTTTATGATTTTGATTCTTTTGTATCCTGATATGTTATAATTCTTTTGGCTGTTTTTGCATTTCTTTATCAGGACACTTGGTTGGGATCCTAAGCAAGGGGAAGGTCACCTTGACGCCATGTTAAGAGGAGAACTTTTGACTGCATTGGCTTCGTATGGACATGAAATAACACTAAATGAAGCAAACAGGCGCTTCCACATGTTTTTGGATGATAGAAACACGCCTGTTCTTCCTCCTGATTTGAGAAGAGTAATACAGATCGACTTAAATATATACATTTACATATTTACTGTGAAATTGCCTGTTTCGCTTATCCATCTTCTTTTACCATTTCCAGACTGTATATGTGGCTATAATGCAGAATGTGAGTAAATCAAACAGATCTGGCTATGATTCTCTTTTGAGAGTTTATAGAGAAACTGATCTCAGCCAGGAAAAGACACGAATTCTAGGTATAAAGTTATCATTTAATTCATCTGCATCAAAATCAGTATCATTTTGTAGCAACTAATGGATTCCCATCCTTGTTACAGGTTCACTAGCATCTTGTCGGGATCCTGAAATTATTCATGAATTTTTGAACTTTTTGTTGTCTAGCGAGGTACTATTGGTCCTGTCGAGTTATTTAGATCTGACTTTCCGTGGAATATTATTCATGCCTTTTTGAGTTTCCCTCTTTCTAAATATAGGTTCGAAGTCAAGATGTTGTTTTTGGACTCTCTGTTAGTAGGGATGGACGCGAGACAGCTTGGAATTGGTTGAAAGTAAGTTCAGCAAATTGCCATCTGTGACGCTATCTGAATTGAGTTTATAATACTAGTCATTCTGATACACATACTTCTTCTGTTTGTGTCTTTCTACAGATAAGTATAATTTTTACAAATAAATGCTAACCCGTAATCAATGGGTTCTATTATGATGCAGGAAAATTGGGACCACATTTCTAAAACATACGGCTCGGGTTTCCTAATAACTCGCTTCATCAGTGCAATTGTGTCACAGGTTTGTGACATCTCTCCTTTTGTGTCCAATGTTGTTCATTTTGTTAATACTAAGCTACATCAAGCAGTTATGGTGATAACTGATGAAAATCGTCCTTTCTTTTTTCCTATTCCGCCTCAGTTTTCTTCCTACGAGAAGGCAGAAGAAGTAGAACAGTATTTTGCAAGCCGCATGAAGTCTTATATAGCCAGGACCTTGAAGCAGAGCATCGAGAGGGTTCACATCAATGCAAAGTGGGTGCAGAGTATTCAGAAGGAGAAACATCTTGCTGGTGCTGTGAAGGAGCTAGCATACAGGAAATACTAGAACTAGCAATGGCTTGTTATTTGTGTTTTTGTCGTGAAATATTTTTAACAAGTTGTTTTCATTTGATGCCTAAGAGAATAACTTGTGAACCTCCTACAAGCACACAACCAACAGTAATTGGTTTTTCTCATCCATGATCTCGTGTTTGCATCCTCTTGTGTTTCTGAGTGAAATAATACATCCAGAACTATATTTTGTGCAATACCTTGTTCATTTTGTTGTGAAATCTAGCAGTGCTGTATAATTTGAGATCAGGGCTTCTCAAATTTGAAATATTGACCACGGGAAGTCGGGAAGCATGCTACACACGACAGATAGCGTGCTGGAAAGGCTACTTGAGGTTCAGTACCTTCAAATGCATGTGCCAGAATGTGTAGGGAGGCGCAGGTCTGAATGTTGTCCAGGCTCACAGTGAAATCACGTCAGACTCAACTATAGAGGCTGGCAGCCCACGAGGGTCGATCTAGACTAGCCTTGCATGCGTCTAAAATAGTGTGCCAAGTCAAGTTTAACCATACTGCCTTGACACTAGTTGGTTTACATCTCTACTTCCAATATAGTAAAGCTATAATCCAAGTTGTGGCAAAATTAAAAAAAAAAAAAAACAAACATATGAAAAAAAGAATCCGTTTGCAGTTTTACTTTTTGGATTGATATTGCTCAAACCCGATTAACTCCCCGATTTTTAACTTCGATAAGATCTAGAGTTTTAACTCTTGTTTGGCACCAATTTTCATCTCATTCGCATTCTCATTTTTTTTCCATCTCATTTCAACAACACATTATTTTACACATAAATTTAAAACTTTTTTACTACACGTTCTCTCATCAATCACTATTCTAAAAATGCTATTCTCTAAAAAATGAGTGTCAAACACCATCTTAATAAATTTAACAATTAAAATAATTTGTGTCAAATATATAATAGAAAAAAAATATGAGAATTGCTCCATCATTGCGTTAATTTCATCAATAGCCATTGTACTTTAATTTGTTTCGCGCTCATCACGGAACTTTATAAAATGAAATACCATGATTAAAAAATTGTGGATTCCATAAAAAGTGTGATTAAAACTAATGGAACAATGCATAAATAAAGTATTAAGTATCACTATTTCAAAAAAAAAAAACAAGTTTCAAATTTAAAAAATCAGATTTTTTTTTTAAATTTTTATTTATGAAATAATAAATTATGGATTATGCTACTCAGTCAGGGTCAAAACCAGGCTAAAGAATAGAAGTTTGAAATTGTTGACCTGACGTGAAGAAATTGAAAGAAAAAGGCAAAAGAAATAGCAATTGTCAGCTTATGACGGTTGAAAACGGATATGTTTTGGCCAACTTTTTTGTTTTGGATTTTTTTTGTATCAATTTTCGGAATTTACTACGGGATGTCAAATGAAGTCGAAATATTGCATTCTTAATATCATTTCAAAGGTTTCATGACCTAGTTTCCTCCATCACTAACGGCATACGAAACGGTCAATCGTAGCGAAAGTTACCACTCGTCGAAATAGGTCGTTCCAAAATATATAAACGATTTTTCTTATTTTTGTCTTAATTTTAGGGATTATCATGGGATGTCAAACGAAGTCGAAATATTGCATTTTTAATACCATTTCATAGTGCTCACGACCTAGTTTCCTCCATCCCTAACGGCGTGTGAAACGGTCAACCGTAGCGAAAGCTACCACTCGCCGAAGTAGACCATTCCAAAATATATATAAGGATTTTCCTTATTTTTGAGATAACTTTTGCTACGGTTGGCCATTTCGCACGCTATTAGGGATGTGAAAAACTAGATCGTGAGCACTTTGAAATGGTATTAAGAATGCAATATTTCGACTTTGTTTGACATCCCATAAAAATACCGAAAATTAAGACAAAAATAAGAAAAATCGTTTATATATTTGGAATAGCCTATTTCGACGAGTGGTAACTTTCGCTACGGTTGACCATTTCACACGTCGTTAGGGATGGGGGAAACTAGGTCGCGAGAACTTTGAAATGATATTAAAAATGTAATATTTCGACTTCGTTTGACATCCAGTAATAAATTCCGAAAATTGATACAAAAAAAAATCCAAAACCAATAAGTTGGCCAAAACATTTCCGTTTTCAACCGACAGAAACTGATAATTGCTATTTCTTTTGCCTTTTTCTTTCAATTTCCTCACGTCAGGTGAGCAATTTCAAACTTTTGTTTTTTAGCCTAGTTTTAACCCGACTGAGTAGCATAATCCATAAATTATTAAATCAATTTATTATTAAATATTTAATTCTAATATAATATAATTAACTCACCCCACCTCCACCACCCCTACCGACCGTTCCGATGCCCCCATTCACTGTCGCTGTTTTTCCCTCAATTTGAAAGTAGGGCGGCGCTTTATTCCGGCGAATGTTCCGATTCCGACAATTGTTCCAACTCCGACAATATTCGGACGATGGATCCACTCACCCTTACCTTGCAAAAAAAAATTCAAAAATTAAAAATATCAAGTCATTGACGTGTCATCCGTGACTAATTGTGACCAAATTTGTAATTAGTGTGACAGTCCGTGACCAAGTTAATCTTAATTGTGACGGTATGTGATCAAGTCACAATTAACACAGAATTGGTCACAACGAGTCACAAAAAACACATATTTGGTCACAACTAGACACTACAAACAAATCCGCTTACACCACGAACAAGTACCACAATCCACCACCGGTCATTACCACCATCACCCCCAATGCACTACCACTACCACTACTATCTTCAACTCAAATTTACGAACAAACATCATCAAGAAAATAAGGAAGATCAACTTCAATCAAACATAGACAAAATGTGGTGACATACAATTACGGATTATGCTACGAAGTATTGCAATAACTCAACACATTGAAGCCAAAATATTATAACTACAATTACAAACGAAGTATTGCAATAACTCAAAATCATTCAAGCCAAAGAAGAGACGAAAATTGTTTCCAAATTTCTTAATACAATTTATTCATCATTTCTTCTGTCACACACAAATCACTATGGCGTCATCACGTCGGAGTTTCATGTCTTGAGTTATTCCTATCTGTGCCAGGTTATTCAGAACAGTAATGCCAGTGCCAACCCCAACAAAGGATATCGAGAACAGAAGCCAGAAGTCTGCTTTGATCAAAGCTTCAGTGATCTTGAAATCATCTCCTTTTCTAGGTTTCCTCTTTTTCCTCCTACCATCGACTACACCTACCTCTAACAGCCTCCTGCCACCACAAGCTCTATCACCAGCACTTTATTCATCTACGCCACCGATCGATCCACAACAACCAAAAACATCGTCATCTTCGTCTCTTATTACAAGCATCAACCCTTCATCTAACCTATTATCGACAACGATGTCTACTCTCCCGCCTGCAACCTCTCGACCAGCAACTCACACATCATTTAGCCACTCACACTGCCATCCACACACAAATCGCCACGTCCAAGCTAAAATTATGTTCATCTAGTTTCTATTACAGACGTGCCCCATTGCCGTGCCAATGCTTGATGACGATAAGAACAGTCGATGCTGTCGTCGATCCGCCACCATCACCAACTAGGCACCACCGCCACCATCACCATCATCAGAGAAGGTAGAGAGAGATAAGTAAACTATGATTTAGGGATTTCAAATCGGGGTGTGTGGGTGGGGTGTGGTAGGGTGGGGTGTATATAAATTAATTTTTAGTTTTATAATATTAATTAATAATCATATTTACCACCTGATTTTTGAATTGTAAAACTTTATCCCCTTATTTTTGAATTGTAATTTTGAAAAGAAGAGTTCTAGATAATTTTCTCTAAAATTAATCGTTGGTTTGATTTAAATTTAAATTTTGATTTTATCAATGCCAAATAGGGGCTCAATTAGAGATCGTTTGGGTCGGACTGCATGCTACAATTAATATTCAATCCAACCCAGCCCAAACTTGATCGATTAAAAATAATAATAATAATTTACAAAATACAAAAACCTAACAATCACCATTCAGATTCTTCACGCTTCTCTGCCATTCACGCCTGCAAATCTTGCTATCGCCTTCGCCTCTCATCGCTTGCAACCAACCCTCAACCAATAAAAGGTGTGTGTATCTAAAAATCTGAGCTTTCTTTCCATACAAAGGAAATTAATTTTGAGCTCTTGGGTTTTAGTTTACAGTTGTCTAATTTTGGTTTAATATGGGATGGTGAGCAGGGCCGGTCCTGTGATTTTTGGGGCCCGAGGTGAACTCCCAAAATTGGGTCCTCCAGTACTTTAGCCAAACCATATGAGAAGATCTATTCTGATGCTAATCTATGCCAGAGTTAAAAGTTCAAATTTTAGTTAACACGAGTCCAAGCTTTCAACAGTTTTTCCCCTTCCCAAGCACATGTATAAGTTGCTAATCTATGCACCATTTTTCTTCTTCCTCCTCCCCTTTAATTTTGTAACATCCCAAGATTTTGCCGTCAAGCTATCACAACCAAATCCGTTCTTTAACAAACCTAGAATAAACAAACCCCCCCCCCCCTAAAATCTCAAATCTCAATTTCCACCCAACCTCCCCTATAGAACTTTGTCAAACAGTTCCTCACTTCCACTCCTATTCCCTTCTAAACCCCAAATCATTAAATCAAGCCAACATTGTATTAGAAAATCAGCCAAAGATAACAAAAGACCACCTTTCACCCACTTCCAAGAAAACCCAAATAGCCAAACTAGGACATGCGACTTTCTTATCTTCAAGAACCAATTTTTACTCAAAAATCTACAAAAAAATAAAAAAAAAAATGAAATGAAAAGTAGCTCATCCCAGTTGACAAGATCAGTTAGAAAGGGTTAATTTCACAAATGGTCACTGAAGTTACCTAAAAATTTCAAAACGGTCACTGAAGTTTCAAAGTTTCAGAAACGGTCACTGAAATTTGAAATTTCTTTCACAAATGATCACTGAATTTTCAGATTTTTGGGCAAATTTGAGGCAGTTTTTCGTCAACTTTCGACCACCAAAACCGTCGATTTTGGATACCGTTGGAAAGTCCACGATATCCTCTTTAATTACCACAAAAAATCTCCCCAAAAATCCAAGTGATTTGGCTGGAATAAACCCACGAAGTCGGCAACCGAAAATTGTGAAAATCTGCCCAGATTTTCAGATTTTTTTGGACGAGTTTGCATCATTTTTTCGGCAACTTTCGACCACCAAAACTGCCAATTTCGAATACCGTTGGAAAGTCCACAATGTCCTCTTCAATTATCACCAAAAATCTCCCCATAATTCCAAGGGATTCGGCCGAAATAAACCCACGAAGTCAGCTATCAAAAAAGTTCGAAAATCTGCCCAGTTTGGGTAGTTGACTTCGTGGGTTTATTCCAACTAAATCACTTAGAGTTTTTGGGAAATCTTTGGTGGTAATTGAAGAGGACATTGTGGGCTTTCCAATGGTATCCGAAATCGACAGTTTTGGTGGTCGAAAGTTGCAGAAAAATTGCATCAAACTTACCCAAAAAATCTGAAAATCTGGACAGATTTTAACAATTTTCGGTTGCCGACTTCGTGGGTTTATTCTGGCCAAATCACTT
>CAIGRF010377250.1:0-14192 GCA_903798235.1 Fraxinus ornus | reverse complement strand
ATGAATGTAAATACAAATTAATTGAGAATTAATAATAGGGAATTCATATATTAATGAAGGCACACAATTGAAATGAATATGTTAAATGTACATGTACCTTGATGATAAATAAATGGTTAAATAAATTAATTACATATTGAAAAACAAAAAATAAAGTATTATTGAAATAATTAAATTATGTAAGGCTAAAATCGTCCAAAAAATTGATTTCAACATTGAATGTGCACTGTAAAAGTAATATATGAATATGTTTGAATGTTAATTAATATAGAATTAATACCATGGAATATATACATAACAATGAATGTTAAAATCATTTATTTAACTTTCAATTAAATAAAATTATATATTAATTAAGATATATGGATGTGAATAATTAAATGCATTATTGAATGTAAAATTCTAATTAACTTATAATTAGAATTAATAGCATTGCATAAATGAAGATATTTATTAATTAAATGAATGTAATTGTTAATTAATTGAGAATTAATAATAAAAAATTCAAACATTAATAAAGGCAATTGGTGAAATAAATCTGTCGAATGAATATTGATGGTAACTAAATATAGTTAAATAAATTAATTATATATTGAAAAACGAAAAGTAAGATAATTGAATTATAACAAGGCTAAAATTGTTCAAAAAATGATTCTCATTTGATATAATATTTAATATATTATAGATTATCAGAATCTTAAGGTAACAAACATCAAGGTCAACATTGTACTCCGTCTGGAGACGGGAAAAGTTTATTTTTTAGATGCAAAGCAAAGTAGGGCCAGAGATAGCAGTGATCTCCATCAGGTCCTAATTAAGCACAAGTGAATCTTATGCAGCATGAAACAGACTGGCAATCACAAAAGAATCTTCCAGTGTCAAAAAATGTTTTCTGCACTTTTCTCCTGCATACAATTTGGCAACGATAATCAACTAACGGCGCACAATTGAACTATAATACTTCTAACTCCGTATTCAGGTCCATTCTAAACTTTTATAAATACAAATCTCATTAACTAAAATCTGCAAAGCCAGTGCTCGTTTCTCATTCGGCCCCCTCCTATTACTCCCATCAACTAAATTTCTCTGCATTCAATTTAGTTTAGCCAGGAGAACTTCAGTCTGCTCGGGAGCCGCTGGGGCTAGCAGAAGCTTTCTTCCCACTGTACTTCTGTTACAAAGCAAAAAATAAACATTTAAACTTAAAAAGGAGCGTATGGTTTGAAGGATTAATGTATTGATAACCAGTCCAGCGTATCCAGTGTTCGGTTGCATTTCATGAAATCTAGATTACAAGTCCACCCAAATATCCAACAACTCCACGACCCAAACGAGACCTTAAGAAACTCTTAAAGCAGTCTAAATGGTAATCTTGAACAACTAATAGGCTACAAGAAGTTTTATATCAAATAAGTATGGGGTCAACTATATAAATCCTTTTCCATTCTGTTTGGTTCATTGCTGCCTCAATCATCAAAAAGACCTATTTCTAGCAACAGCATTAGTGATACTTAAAGGAGCTCACCTGCTTTCCAATACTGAATGGGATGTATCTGTACTTGATCATATGCATAATTTGGCGCTTCATTGTAAGTACAAAAAGAACAATCCAGTAGCACAACAATATGGGCCAAAAGACAGGGACATCAAAGGCCGAAAAGAAGGTCATAAAAAATGCTACACAGAAAGCCTTGGTGATGGCATACCTGAACCATAAAAATAAGAAACATTATGACGATCACTCGTGGGATTCCTTAAATGAGTATTCAAGGATATAAGATATTAACATGAATATACTAATACAGCAAGTTTACAGATTCAATGTGGTGAAAGCACCCCAAAAGCTTTACGGCAGTAGCCAGTAACTAGATTTTATTAAAGGAAGCTAGAGCACTTAATAATCTTGCTATTAAAATTAGTGAATAATGTAACTTTGAGGAAAGAATTTGAAAGTGAAACAGCAATTTGTTACATAATATATGGGAGGTATGGAGATATCTAGCCTGGAAAAAGTAAAGGACCCAGAAACTCAATCCAGATCTAGATATTGGACATGACTAGAGTAGAAGATGCCATTAGCAGGTGCTCTATAGGCCATTTCAAAAGAATAGAAATAGAGTCCACCATGTTTAAACGAAAACATTATTCATGATGTCAGCAATAGATTTTCAAGAAGCGTTTTAGAAAGTCCCAGGAATGAAATATTACATTTAAAAAAAATGAGAAAAACCACGTAGAAAGCTTCCGTTCATAATTTGACCGTTGACAAAAGAACCACTCATAAGACATTGACTACAGAGACGATTTACCACAACGCAAAGGTAACACGGACAATAATAAATCCAATAAGAGTAGATGTTGAGATTTTCTCTAGTTGAGCGAGGAAATGCCCTATTGTGGTTGCACTCCATTACAATCTCAAAAAACTTAATTTTATAGATGAGTAGTAAAGCAAAAGTCACAAGCATACCACAACAACTGCAGGACATTAA
The DNA here is from genome assembly GCA_903798235.1 of Fraxinus ornus. NCBI lineage: Eukaryota > Viridiplantae > Streptophyta > Magnoliopsida > Lamiales > Oleaceae > Fraxinus > Fraxinus ornus. The sequence goes on along the minus strand of CAIGRF010377250.1, from coordinate 11,700 downwards.
TATCAGATTAGAGTCAAGCCTCATGGTGACAGAATAATAGAAAAACGGTCTAAAAAATTCTATAAATAATACCAGAATTTAAACTCTGGGAGGCGGCGAATGAAAGGCTTGAATTCATCTGAGCCCTTAGTGGGCAACATAGGTCCATCCGAAGGTTCAAGCTCGGGGTCAACAAGAGGGGACAAAAAGCCAATGAGCAAATTCAGGATATAGATCCCCAATCCATACACAATAATGTAAAACCCTTGAGCACAGTAGATCCGCATGGCAAAAACAAATACTAAAATGGCAGTACCAATCCACCGATAATGAGCATGTGGGGTAGATTTATCTAAATAGTACTGGAAAAGCTTTGACACTTCATGTCTACGTTGGTTCAGTGCTGCCGCTGCTGCTGAGGAACCATCCCCTCCAACACTCTCCATTAAAAATCAATCAACTTCAAAATCCTACAACTATAAAGAAAAAACACTTGAATCAAATGATCGCCCAGTGTTTCACAAAGACAAAACCTATACATGCAAACTTGGCACGAAAATGCAGACTGGGAGATAAAGCAGCCGGAAATCTTGAAACTATTTAGCCTTTCAAGTGAGAATGAGGAAAATGAACCAGATTTTTCCACAATAAACAAAGAGGTAGGCTCAATTTCTAAAGCAAAAGAAACCCTAAAACTAAAATTGAACGACGATCAGAAGCNCGATCACTCGTGGGATTCCTTAAATGAGTATTCAAGGATATAAGATATTAACATGAATATATTAATACAGCAAGTTTACAGATTCAATGTGGTGTAAGCACCCCAAAAGCTTTACGGCAGTAGCCAGTAACTAGATTTTATTAAAGGAAGCTAGAGCACTTAATAATCTTGCTATTAAAATTAGTGAATAATGTAACTTCGAGGAAAGAATTTGAAAGTGAAACAGCAATTTGTTACATAATATATGGGAGGTATGGAGATATCTAGCCTGGAAAAAGTAAAGGACCCAGAAACTCAATCCAGATCTAGATATTGGACATGACTAGAGTAGAAGATGCCATTAGCAGGTGCTCTATAGGCCATTTCAAAAGAATAGAAATAGAGTCCACCATGTTTAAACGAAAACATTATTCATGATGTCAGCAATAGATTTTCAAGAAGCGTTTTAGAAAGTCCCAGGAATGAAATATTACATTTAAAAAAAATGAGAAAAACCACGTAGAAAGCTTCCGTTCATTATTTGACCATTGACAAAAGAACCACTCATAAGACATTGACTACAGAGACGATTTACCACAACGCAAAGGTAACACGGACAATAATAAATCCAATAAGAGTAGATGTTGAGATTTTCTCTAGTTGAGCGAGGAAATGCCCTATTGTGGTTGCACTCCATTACAATCTCAAAAAACTTAATTTTATAGATGAGTAGTAAAGCAAAAGTCACAAGCATACCACAACAACTGCAGGACATTAATATCAGATTAGAGTCAAGCCTCATGGTGACAGAATAATAGAAAAACGGTCTAAAAAATTCTATAAATAATACCAGAATTTAAACTCTGGGAGGCGGCGAATGAAAGGCTTGAATTCATCTGAGCCCTTAGTGGGCAACATAGGTCCATCCGAAGGTTCAAGCTCGGGGTCAACAAGAGGGGACAAAAAGCCAATGAGCAAATTCAGGATATAGATCCCCAATCCATACACAATAATGAAAAACCCTTGAGCACAGTAGATCCGCATGGCAAAAACAAATACTAAAATGGCAGTACCAATCCACCGATAATGAGCATGTGGGGTAGATTTATCTAAATAGTACTGGAAAAGCTTTGACACTTCATGTCTACGTTGGTTCAGTGCTGCCGCTGCTGCTGAGGAACCATCCCCTCCAACACTCTCCATTAAAAATCAATCAACTTCAAAATCCTACAACTATAAAGAAAAAACACTTGAATCAAATGATCGCCCAGTGTTTCACAAAGACAAAACCTATACATGCAAACTTGGCACGAAAATGCGGACTGGGAGATAAAGCAGCCGGAAATCTTGAAACTATTTAGCCTTTCAAGTGAGAATGAGGAAAATGAACCAGATTTTTCCACAATAAACAAAGAGGTAGGCTCAATTTCTAAAGCAAAAGAAACCCTAAAACTAAAATTGAACGACGATCAGAAGCAGATCTGATAAAGGTCGATGCTCTAATTAAAAAAAATAATCACCAGAAAATTAATTGAAATATAGTCATGCATTGAAGTGAACAATGTCTATAAATATCTAACGAAGAAAAATAGAAAATCGAGGAAAATAGGTTTACCTTAGGCGAAAATGTAGCAGGAGGAGGAGAGTGAATTTTCGGGATTTTGGGGATGCAAATATGTTTGGGTCTGTTTGGGAGGCGGCGTTGAAATGTCACCGATTTGACTGAAATCTATTCCACAAAACAAACAGGCGTATCAGGGAAATATAATCATGGGGTTAATTTCATTTCTGGTCCCTCTACTTTGATTGGAGCTGTATCTGGCTCACTCGTCTTCAGTTTGGTGCAATCAGATCATCTACTAAAAATCTAATTTTAATCATCACCAACTAAGCTAGATTTATAATGTGCGTGGAATATTCTAACACTACAAGGCGAATTGCACATGGACAGAATGAGAAAATAGAGGTTGTAATGGTGAGCCCGTGGTCGAATGGATATGCATAGAAAATAAAAACTAGTAATTCAGTACGAGTGGATGAACGTCATATATTTGATAGTTCTCATTTTGTGTAGGGAGAAGTTGAAAGGGTGAAAAAATATTGTATTGTGAATTTTTTTTCATCTAATAAAGTGCCATTTTCTTGTGGATGTTTGTGATTTGCTAAACCCCATTAATTTCGTATTTTTCTCTTTCTAAGTCATTTTGATTTTTACTTTTTTTTTTTTTACGTTGCACGTTTGATTGGATTTTTCCCCAACATGAATACCGTTATCATGTAGACTGTGTCAACATCACCAATGTTGAAAAACATTGTTCTATTGCATAAGACCATCTATTGAAGGACTCATAAAGCTCTTTTCAAGCATTTCAGAACCACGAGTTTGTTAATGTGAATCAATTATCATATAAAGTTGGTATCAAGGGTTTATAAAAGCTCTATTTAGACAATTGGACCTCACATTTTGTCATATTGCTGAATACAATGTATAATATGTACACGAATCACATTATACGAATTTGAAGGGTTCATTTGACAAGGTTTCTACTTCTTATAAAAGAACTTTCTTATATCAGTTTATGTTAGCCAAAATATTACAGATTAAATAATTTTATTAATTACATTAAAAAAAATAGAATGAGCAATCTAAAATTATAGGAAATAACAAAAGAGTGAATGAACTTTGAAATCGAGACTTGTGTAAACACAGTTTCTTTAAAACGAATTCGCTACCTCACCTGGGTGCTTGAGGTTTAATTCTAACTACTGTTTTTCAGGATACAATAGAAAATCAGTAGAGTCTGAACACTGCAAATGCTACTCCAGCGAACTGACTTAGTATCTGAACACTAGAACCACCAAGACCTTGACAAAAAGTGAAAATTATATATGCAGACAGTAGATAAAGTTTTATGCAAAGAAGAAAATTTTTGTGTTTGGAAGGGAGGAAGATGAATAAATAAATAGGTTGTGATGGAGAATCAACAGGCCATGAGTTATGCCATTAATCATTATTAACCCGATTGTTAATCTCTCTATTAACACAGACATAATCACATAAACCAATTGAGTTGGTTTATACTTGGAAAAGCAATGTTGGTCTATGTGATGACCTTGGTCAAATTGTGTATGATCAATTTAAATGTAGTTGGATTGAATTACATTGTATGTAATTTCAAATGAAATAAATTTTAAATTGACGACTACTATTTTGAAAGTACTTAAACTTTTACGAAGCATTTGATATTGACATTATCTATTTGATAAATGAATTGAACTATGAAAGAGTTGATGAACTATATGTTCCAGTATAATCCAAAAATGTGGAGGCTAACATTAATATTTGTGAACTTATATGAAAAGTTCAAAACTTGTGGATGCAACTTTATTAGATTGCATATGTAATCCTAATTAAGGAATTGTGGGGATAACTTAATTTAAAAGTTACATTTTCCTATACCTTATATAGTCATAGAAAAATGTCTATGAAGTGAAAAGGTAGAAAAGCCCTTTTAAAATTATATGGATGATATACACTAAGTCTAAAGTAGATGAAATATGTTGAAAGCCAATTATGACGTTTGTTTCGATATGTAAGAACAATTGGAATATTTGAAAAATATTCATAAAATTGAAATGCATTATAATTTTAAATACCAATAATTCTGAAACCCACTAGTAAATATGATTGACTAGTGTAGTGTTTGGTGGAAATCCTCCAACCGTGATTGGAAATTAATAAACTTTAGATAAAGCTAATGACAAACATGTAGCTTCGTAAAAGGATTTTTTAGTGGGTGACAATTTGTATCTATTAAATAAATCGATCGTTGGCTAGCTATATATGATGAGATACTAAATCATCTGTAATGAAAAGTCTAAACATATGAATCTAAAGCATGACTACATAAGGAAATTAATCAAGAATGGAATAATTTCTCTAAATTGTGTTAAGTCAATAGAGAACTTAGCGGATTATTTAACTCTAAATAGAGATTTAGTAATATCTACTTCGAGTTGGATGGAGTTCAAACTCTTAAACCAAAAGATCCACCAATGATAACAACCCTACATGTCATTACTTAACAAAGCAATTCACGGGTTCAAAGGGTAACAACAAGTCATTCAATATGTGAATAGTTTCAGAATTATAAAATCTGCAATAACCATATCCTAATTATATAATACTCGTTACTCAAGTGAGGATTGAGTTTTAAGTTCTTAATGAAGTTTAGTACGAGATACAAGTATATCTAAAAAGTAACAAAGATATTGGAAGAACTTTACCTAGATGAACTTCGGGGTGATGCCGCTTCAATAGAGAGTTAGAGTTTCTCTCTTAAAAGTTTGTCGAAAATGATGAGCGCAATGCAAAATTAGTGCTAAGCGAGTTAGGAACTTGAGAACACGTAATACTTGTATTTATGTTCTTACCAGTATTGTTTTATAGAATAATTGGTCCAAAACTTTCATGGTACCTTGAATTTAGACTTTACTTTGTTTGAATTACACTATGTTTAGATTCAAATCGAAAGATATCTAATCTTTATGCATAAGTATTGTACATTTTGAATATGAGATTTTATTGAATTTTGAATAAGTAGGGAATTGTTGAAAAAAGAAATTTGGAATGAAAAATGGATTTGGAAGTCAAAAGTTTGCACTATGCGAATGCATAGTCCAAGAGGGATGCGATCGCATGTATACATGCAGGGTTTTCAGGCCCTACAGTTGAGCCTTCTACGCTATCGCGTAGAATTGATTTATACGGTCGCATAGGTTTAAAAAATAGTCGTTGGGCTGGCTTCCTTGTTTGAATTTTTGGTGGCTTTTGGTGAAAAGTTTGCAACTTTTCACAGATTTTTGACACGATTTCATGCGTGTTGATTGAGACATATACATAGATGTCTCATGATCAACACAAATTATATTAAAAATCACTATTGAAATCATTTGAAATTGCATTTCATTCCAAAAGAGAAAAGATAAAATTCTTTTTATTCATATTCAAATTCCTGCTTGTGTTCTTGAAGTTTTGGTAGAAAACACTAAGGGGCTGTTCTCTTTGCCATTTTCATCCCCTTTTTTGTTTTCAATTTTCCAAAATAGTGAAAACACGTTTACTTACCTATTTTCGAAAACGAGTTTAAAATTTACAAAGAAAACTGGAAAAATGTCGTTTCGGGTGTTTTCAATTAAAATCAAGCCACGTTTCGGGTGTTTTCAGTTACGCCACCAACAAAATCTACTGTCATCGCCGCCTGCACCACACCGCCGCCATCGCACCGCCAAAACCACTGTCGGCGACGTAGACTGACAGCCACAACCACAACAGCAGAAGAAAAACCACCGCCGTCATTGCCACAGCCGCCGTCACACCACAACCACAGCCACAACAGTAGAAGAAAAACCACGCCACACCACCGCCATAGCCACAACTGTCGCACACTACCACCACAGCCACAACCTGCACCACACCACGGTCGTACACCACTGCACACCATCGCCACAACCACAACACGATCCAAAACCGTCGTACACCACGTACCAAAAACTACTACACAGCCACAACCAACCAGCGCATCAAAAAAAAAAATAGGCGAAGCCACCGGCCATCGCAACTCGTTGCTCATTACACAGCCGTTTGCTGCTCGTCGCACAGCTCCGCCGACAATCGCTCACTGCTTGTCGATGTCGGCAGGCTTGGGAGGGAGACGACAGAGAAGAAGGGAAGAAGAGAGAGAGAGAGACGGGAAGAAGAGAAGAAGAAAGAAGGAGATATGAAGAACACATTTTTCAATTTTGGGTTTTTGAAAATAATTTTTCAAAATGACAAAAAGAACCTATTTTTAACAATATCAAAATGGACACTCAAAACACAAAACTCAAAATTGAAACACGAACAGCCCATAAATGTTTTAATTGTTTTTCTATTACAAGATTTAATAAATCCTACAAATCATTTGCCAAAAAAATCCTTTAAGCACCAAATTTCAATCCGAGAGGGGGCAAATATCTTTTGAGGACAACGATATAATCATCGTGTTTAGGTCTTTTGATTCTTCTTTGATGATCATGATTATTTGTTTCTGGTTTCTTCTCCAACCCCTTCAAGTGGAAGAGCAATATTTTCCTATGCTATGTTGGGTCATGAATAAAGTTATTTTGACAAAAGAATTTGACAGAAATATTAACATAATTATATGTGACAGTAAATGATTGAATCGAAAAGTCGATTGTATTTTAAATTGTCCAATAATCAAATGTGTTAAGATATTAAGATGTAGGACCAATCTCAATAATTGATAGTCACACTTGAGTCTATCTTCGTCTTCAACGGGAAAATAAAAAGAGAACAAGGTGCCATATTTAATGGATTTTGCTACTTGTGTACATAAAAAATGTACATATTGAATTTTCCACCAATCAATGATGGTGCACATGTAGAATCATTTAAAATAGTATCAAGATGCAATAGAGCAAACCAAGAGTTCAATATTCCCATCGTCAAGGATGGAGAAGGGAGACAGGCAAACATCAAAATTTCCTTGGAGATGTTAAGATTGGCTAAACGAACACTTATTGACAAAATAATTAACTAATACAAGAAGTTTGGCTGCTATTTTAGGTAGCCAGCATGTGAATCTTCACGTGAATTGTTGTCACTTGACCAAATTCGTCCACACGATCACACCCTTCACATCACCCAGATTTATTCCTTGCTAGGAAAAAAAAATTATAACAGTAAAGGAGAGAAGGAGCCAGACTGAACAATGTGGCGCATACCTCAATAATGGACTTAGGTCATCTATTGATAGTGTTTGTGGTGTAATCCTAGAAAGATTACAACACCTGCAAGACCTCTTTAGATCTGAACATATGTAAGAGATCTAACATGATTGTGTATTCTTTGTAGATGTAATAGGATTCCAGTAGGCCCTTAACTTTTCAAGGAGCCTGTCTAGAGTTTGAAGTAATACTTCATTGATGAGGGAGTCTCAAGTGGGGTTCCCGATGTCTAGATAGTTTCCATGGATCTAGGGGTAGACACCAAGTGAAATTTGTTCATTCGAGGTCTAAAAGGTCTTCAAAAATTTCAAACAAGGATGGTATGAGGGTATTATTTAGATATGAAAGAAATGTCATATCGAGCTTGGCCAACCTTGCCAAAAAGTTCTTACAGCCAAACACGGTACCGGACCAGGTCAATGGGCTTAGCACTCTAATAGAAAACTTCAGCAGCTCGGCCGTTTCTAATATGAGGAAACATACTGTCGTGTCCCCACTTATAATAATTTGAACAATTTATTAAGAATATTGGTTTGCAAGATGATTCAGATGCAACCACTTTAATCTCAAACTCCATGACAAACTTGCAAAACCAAAATCCGGTGAGTGCGGAACATGTAAAAATAACCAGCAGCTTACTGGAACTCATTATATCATCACCAGGCGCAAGATGCAGATATTGAAAACAAAATTAAACTAAAAAAATCTGCTCACAGAAGACAGTTGCATGAACTACCAAAGCTAACAAAAATTCAGAGGCCTAAAATCATGCATTTCCAGCTCTGAGATGATGCAAAAGATACACCTAGGTGTTAGTGGCCCTAGTGTATATCTGCTGGCTAGAATGAACGGACACCATTCTGATCAAACCTCTAGCCATCAGTTCTCTAATGGCCTTCCTAGCAAGTGATCCATTGATCTGTAAATAAATACATAATCAAATTCAGTATCGATGCTATGCCAAACATTATTATACCAGCATCCTATAAAATAAAAAGAGATAATCAAGTATGGCAAACGAAGATAACGTTGCAACCATCTAATGCTGATGGTCATAGAGTTGAGCTAGCCCAACAACTCTTACAACATGGCAGCAAGGGACTATTTTCAGATAACATTACAGAAACATTACATACAGATGACACGTATTTTCAAAAACACAACCATTAACTTTGTTTTCAATAACGAGAACTATATCAACCATCAACTCAACATTCCATAGTCTGATTGTAGGAGTGAAACAAAATAAATATAATGGCCAACATATTCCTATTTTTAGTCAGAAAATAGCATCAAATGTTCTAGCTATTAGGTAAAAAAACTATGTGACTTGAAAAATACAGTATACTTCTGAATTTCCAGTATTTGTCACTGCAGAGTGAAAGGAAAAAACAAAACATTACACAAAACAGAATCATGAATATAATCACTATACATACTCCGGTGAATCTAATCGCATAGCCATTTACGAAACAGAAATTCAAATAAGCAACAGGGAGCCAAAGGAGGTTCAATAATATTGTCAAACAAAACCATTGCTATATCCAATTTAAGTCAACTGACAGGAAGCAATACCCTGAGACGATCCGAAAGGATTGAAGGAGTGATTAGCTTGTATTTTGGGGCCTCAGACAGCAATTTGTCATAGGTAGCCTTGTCAAACAATACCATGTTGTTCACCTTCTCCTTTTGCTTTCCCTTGCTCCACTTCTGCACATTTTTCCAACACATTTATTAATATAAGATTTAGTTTTCTATATAATACCAGTATGCGTACAAATATCTGTATCTTTCGATGTATAAAGAAAAAGGAGAAGCCGTTGGTGGATGACCTTCTTCTTCTGCTTTCCGCCGCCGGATTTTGCCGGCTTGGATGACGGAGGTGGTGCCTTGTCCTTCTTCGGTGCCTGCAATTATTAATTCGAAAAATACAAATTAATAACAAATTATACATAGAGTACGTATATGTGACCAACTGATTCGTTTAATCGAAGAAGAAAAGTGTTATTACTCACCATTGATAGAGGAGATGATAACGCGGCAGAGACTGAGATTAGGGTTGTTGAGCAATTTGGGAATTTAGAAAAGTGAAGACTAATTCGTCTTTAAACGATGTCGGCCCATGGTGGGTTTGGGCTGACTTGCCGAAGAAAAAAAAAGTATTCGCTATGTCTATCTCGGCCCAGCCCAATAAAACAAACATCGAGAATAAAATCAATAAATAATTAAAAAGAATGTATAATACATAAATATATTTGATAAGTTTAACCACTTTTCATAATTAATAATTGTTAAATTTTTTTTTTTTTTTTAAAGTTCAGATTGAACATATTATGAACATTGCTCATTACATAATCATTAAGCTAATGTGTAAAAGTTCAACTAGCCGAGATTGAACAATGTTGCAAGAATTTGAGTTATTTGATGGTTGTTCGATCTTCTTTTAACATTTTTTTTTCTTCGAGATTATATATATTGTAGACATAAAAAATAAAATAATAAATAATGGTTTTGATTGATTTAAATAACTAACCCAATTAAGTTTACTAAATTAAAGCCTAGGCCCACAAAATTCTAAAGATTCATCCCACTTTTCTTAAGAAAATCCACAATTATTCAATTATAATCAATTTAATTGAATTAATTGAGTGGTTACCAAAATTGGCTACGAATTTTCTCGGGTCAAAGGTTCATTACATGGGAGGAAGAAAATCACGAAGTGCTGAATAAACCATCTCAACTCCAAGTTCGGCAAACATGAAAAAGATCAAAATCTTCTTCAAATCAAATAAATCCAAGAAGATCAAAGTTTTTTTCAAATTAAATCAAGATTAAGTCCAAGTTCGAAGTGCAAATTCAAGCTCTGAAATTCAAATGTCGAACAAGTCAAGTTCTCGACAAATCAAATTCTTAACAAATCCCGAAACATATGGTTCAAGTCACGTGGCTCCTCGCCTTCAAACATTAAGATCATTAATCAGAAGGTCTTGCAATTTTGCAATTAAAAGAAGAGTCATATCCATATNCGTCGTACAAATTTTTTGGCACGCCTGGTGGGACCTTCTTGTCCTCTCATCTTTTGATCTCAAAATCTTCAACTTTCAACCACTACATCAACAATGGCAAACGAACAGGCGAATCAAATCATGACTCATCTCGAATAGATACTTGCTGAACTGTTCCGTGCGATCAGAGCCCAAACAAGAAATTGGAAAACTCAACTGGTCACATCATTAAAGAAATTCTCCAACAAAGGCAGAATGAAAATTGCTTTCACAAATTCAAACTCTCGTTCAACAGAAAAGACCAAGAGTTCGGCGAAAAATTCTCGTTCGGGCTCCGTCTCCAGTAGCAAATCCTTATGTGGATCCCCTTATACCACTTCTCTGCAAAGGTGGGGAGACTATACTTCATCTGAAAAATCACTTGAGCCAGTGATGGTCACGGAAGCGACATCGAACTCAGATGATCGAATCGAACAAATGGCTTTGACCATTGAAAACTAACTAAGTCGCTAGAAGAGAAAGACGCACAGGTTGCTGCACTCATACGCATGCTAGAGTTGCAAAATCTATCGAAAGAAGATCAAGAAAATTCAAAATCTTCTAAAACTAAAGACCTGGAAGTCCTAGAACGCCAACAAAAATAAGATATACATGATCGCACAGTTGTTCAAAACATTTTGCGTGATACTGCTCAACTCTCTGTTGGCTCTCTATCTATCCACCAACTTCAACATATGATTGCGAATACCATTCGCGCACAGTATGATAGTTCAATGCAATCTTCATTAGTGTACACCAAGCTTTATAGTTGTCGAATTGACAAAATAAAGATGCCACTCGATTACCAACCTCTGAAATTCCAATGTTTTGATGGGAAAGGTAACCCGAAGCAACATGTTCCTCATTTCATTGAAACGTGTAACAATGTAGGCACTTACAATGATACTATGGTGAAATAGTTTGTACGCTCCCTCGAAGGTGCCGCATTCGAATGGTATATCGACTTATCGGCTGGGTCAATTGATAGTTGAGATCAACTTGAAAGAGCATTCCTAACACGTTTCTACAGCACCAAGCGAACTGTCGCCTTCCAGAACTTGCTCGAACAAAGCAGAGCAAATAAGAGCAGGTTGTAGAGTACATCGAATGCTGGATGAACCTCGTGCTCAATTGCAAAGAACTAATAAGCGAAGCATCTTCCATTGACATATGCGTACAAGGCATGCA
>CAIGRF010377241.1:23858-34026 GCA_903798235.1 Fraxinus ornus | reverse complement strand
GAAGATCACACCGCTTTTGTCACAGACAAGGGGCTTTACGGCGACAAGGCAATGCCCTTTGGATTGAAAAATGCCAGGGCAACTTACCAAAAGTTGGTTAACAAAACGTCGCTGACCTCATTGGTAAGACAATGGATGTCTATGTGGACGACATGCTGGTAAAAAGTATGGAGGCAGCGGATCACATGGCACACCTTAATGAGATGTTTTAAATTCTGTGAAAGTATCGAATGAAGCTCAATCCTTTAAAATGTGCCTTTGGGGTGTCATCTGGCAAGTTCCTTGGTTACATTGTTAACCAACGAGGCATTGAAGCAAACCCTAAAAAGGTCAAAGCTTTAATTGAAATGAGGTCTCCCTAAAAGCCAAAAGAGGTGCAGAATCTCACTGGACGAGTCGCGGCCCTCAACCATTTCATCTCCAAGGCAACTGACAAGTGCCTGCCATTCTTCAACATCCTCAAAGGAGGGAATAAATTCTAATGGATAGAAGAATGCGAGCAGGCTCTACAAGAGCTAAGGAAATACCTTGGTCAGGCGCCTCTACTCTCCAAATTAAAAAACCATGAGGTACTACGTCTATACCTAGCAGTGACTTCGAAAGCTTTGAGTTCAATACTAATAAGAGAAGAAGATGTCTATCAGCTGCCAGTATACTATGTCAGCAAGGCACTTCTTGCATCCAAAACTCGATATCTAGACATGGAAAAGTTAGCTCTCACTCTGGTGACGGCCTCCAGGAAGTTTAGGCCTTATTTCCAGGATCACAGTATCCAGGTCCTAAAAAACTATCCTTTCAAGCAAGTGCTCCAGAAGCCTGACGCTTCGGGGAGATTGTTCAAATGGGCTGTTGAACTTAGTGAATTCGACATTACCTATAAACTAAGGACAGTCATCAAAAGGCAAGCCCTGGCTGACTTTATGGCAGAATATACCCCTGTTCTAAGCATTAAAGAAGAAATGGAACCCTCCGAACCTCAGATATGGAGGCACTCAGTCGATGGTTCTTCTGGAGACGTAGGGTCAAGAGCATGAGTTGTATTAGTTAGGCCAGAAGGGCACAAACTAACTTGTGATGTAAGGTTTGGCTTTAGGGCAACCAACAATGCAGCAGAGTATGAGGCCCTGTTAGTAGGCCTCCGACTGGCAAAATAACTATAAGTAAAGAGGCTTATCGTTAGCAGTGACTCCTAACTGGTGGTTAGTCAAGTCCACGGAAACTTCTCCACTAGAGACAAAACTATGGTAGCCTACTTGAAATTGGTAAGAAGCTTCATCCCTTCCTTCGAAAGGTTCGAGCTAACCCAAATTTCCAGATCCTACAATGAACACGCCGATGCTTTAGAAAAGCTGGCAAGTAGCAAACTCTGAGTTACTCAAAGTAGTTCCGATTGAGCACCTTCCCAGACCCTCAATTGAGGTCGGTGAAATTATGATGTAGATAGAAGATACGCCTCTCTGGATGAAACCCCTCATATCTTATTTAAAAGATCAGATCTTACCCCCAGAAAAGCCCAGAAACTCAAAAGAAGGACTGCCCATTTTGTCATCCATGATGATATATTATATAAACATGGGTTTTCACTGCCTCTGCTAAGATGCACTGGGGAAGAGCAAGTGAACTATGTACTCAGAGAAATCCACGAAGGCATTGTGGCAATCATATAGGGGGTTGATCGTTGGCACAGAAAGTAATGAGGCAAGGGTACTACTAGCCTACCGTGAAAATGGATGCGCAACAATTTGTCCAAACATGTGACAAATGCCAACGTTTCGCTACCATCTCAAGGCACCCTCCGCAGGAATTGAATGTGGTATCAAGCCCTTGCCCGTTTGCAAAATGGGGGATTGACTTAATTGGACCTATCCCCAAAGGAAAAGGAAGTGCTAGCTTCGCAATTGTTGCTATAGATTACTTAACCAAATGGGTAGAAGTCGAGCCACTTTCCAAGATAACTGAGGCTAATATCTCCAAGTTTATTTGGAAAAAACTCATATGCAGGTTCGGTATCCCACACTCAATTGTGTCAGACAATGGTAAATAATTTGATAATAAGAAAGTTAGAAGCATGTGTGAGGAGTTGGGCATCAATAAACATTTCTCCTCCCCACATCACCCCAAGGCCAATGGGCAGGTTGAAGCTGTAAACAAGACGATCAAGTATACCCTGGAAAGGAAGCTTGATGCCTCCAAAGGGGCCTGGGTGGATGAGTTACCCTAGGTTTTGTGGGCTATCAGAACCACCAACCGAACCGCAACAGGAAAAACCCCATTCTCTATGGCGTACGGGGTCGAGGCTATAAGCCTCGTCGAAGTAGGTCTCCCATCCCCTATAAGAATACACTTCAATGAGATAAGTAATGATGAAATGAGAAAATACGGGCTAGACCTCCTTGAAGATTATTGGTGATTCTCAAGTTAAAATGGCCATGTACCAAAAGAAGATAACGAGATATTATAACGCCAAAGTGAAAAAGAGGTCCATCTGAATAAATGATTTAGTGATTCGAAGGGTATTCCTATCCACCAAAGAATCAGGGGGTGGAACCCTGGGACTTAACTGGGAAGTGCCCTACCGCATCGAAAAAGGAGTTCGACCAGGAACATACTGGATTAAAGACATGGATGGAAAGATTCAGCCTCACCCATGGAACGTTGAGCACCTCCGCATGTATTATCAGTAGAGTATAAATCTTAGCTGGAGGTTCTGTCCCTTCATGTGTAAATACATAATACTTTTGTTAAAGACTCGTACTCACCATAAAATGTGACAGCCCTAGAGGATAGGGCGAAGTCCCAAAAGGGATCACTTCACCTGAACTCCAAGCAGACACCAGCATATGCCTTCCTTAGGCGGAGTTGAACGCCAAGGAAGAAGCCTTCGCATGGATGAATGCGAGGAAGCGTGCACCAGCATATGCCTTCCTATGGCGAGGTTGAAGGCCAAGGAAGAAGCTTTCACATGGATTAAACAACCCTCCATGTGAGGAAGAATACATCGGTACATACCTTCTTTTGATAAGACAGAACGTTAAAGTAGGAGCAAAAGATTCAGTAAGAACAAGCGCTGCAATAAGAACTCGAGTAAATTCGACCCAGAGCTTAATATTCAACTAGCTTTATTTAATTAAGTTTTGGACCACCTCGCTCCAGTTAAGTTTAAATTAGCATGTTACGGATGATACATAGCCAAGATCTAATTAACAGTAGAAAATCGAAGGCAATAGGGTAAGAAAGAGTTCTATTCAGGTAAAAACAGTGAGTACAATTAAGAGGCCCCAAAGCTTTACATATATAGCGATCAAAATAAACCTAGCCTATTCCTGGGAAGGTGGAGGAACTTCAGTCTCGACAAAGGTTATCAAAGCATAGACGTCAATTGGAGGTACGTTAGTTACCTTCTCTTTTGGACCCTCCTCTATCACCACCTCAACAGCCTTATCACTAGAAGTTTGAGGTATCACCTCGACAACTTCGTCACTAGCAGAGGTTTAGACACCCCTTCTTCAATTAATTTAGCCTTCAGTTCCGAGATGTCAAAGTTAGGGAATAGCTCTCCCATCCTGCTAATCACTTCATTGTAGGCATACCTCCTCTAATATGAGCTAAGGTGATGATACTCTTCAGTGTGATGGAAATTCGCAACATAGGTCCTCACGATAATTTCGCCTGCTTCAACAATGTCCAATTCATATTTCCTACATTCGTTGATTAACTGCTCCACCTGCTTTTCCATGAACCCATTAGCCCTCTTGGTTGCCAGTTGGAAGTTGGCTTGCTCCAAGGCCTCGGCGGTTAATTTTTGATGATTGTCAGAATTCTCCACCTTTTTGGTCAGTAAAGCCACCTCGCATTGCGACTCATGAACCTCCTTCTTCATGGCCTCAACTTCGGCTAGAGCAGAGGATAACTTCAGCTCATTCTCAGCTTTTTGGGCCTTTAGCTCTTCAACCTCTACTCTCATCCTCTTCAACTTCGCCTCGGCTACATTTGAATTTTCATATGAGGCTTTGGTCCTCTGCTGAATGTCAGCTAGCGCTACCTGACATTCAAGGGCTATACCAAAAGCCTTGGCACGCTGACTCACAAGAGTGGCCGTCAGATCCACCGCATCACAAGTGGCCACATAATCTTGCCATCTCTCGGTCCAAAATTTATTAAAAACCTAAATGGCGCTTCAAACCTCAACGGGCAGCATCTCTATCACTGTCGAGGCAATTTCATTATCACGACCTCCCAGGAAGTTTCTAGACTTTCCTGGGTCCTTTCCATCTTTTTCTTTGGAGTTTCTGTGGCTACTGGCATTACATCCTCAGCCTTATTGTTTGCCACCCGAATCTGCCTCTTTATCGCGGCATCAATCGAAGTCTACAGTAATTTTGGCTGCCTGGGAGTCCATTTCTCCTCATGGGCTATGATGGCCCCAATGTTGCTAGAAGACCCACTGGTGTGAGTAAGTTTTCTCTTCTTTGAGGGCTCTTCAGCCACCCTTTTGCCCTTATCGATCCCAGATTTATTTTCGTGGGGAATATCTCCCTCCGTCCTTCTCATTTCTGTGTCCTTGTTAAGGCACTCTGGTTTTGTCTCCGTTTGAACTGCTTCTGAGGAGGAAAGTTTTGGCACCTTCACGCTTGAACCCACAGTGGCTTTGAGAATGGCCGCCATGTATGGTTTTGGATATTCTCTTTTTGGGACCATATTATTCAAAACACATGAAACACTGTCTTATCCTGGTGGCGAAGGGGCAAGAATGTTCAGAGATTGACTGTCGAAAAACCTTCGACAAACAATGAAAATTCATTATAACTTTGCAAGAGTGAAATCAACATGGCCAAAACAAATCTCTACCTTTTATAAAAGGAAGGAATGAATCTCAGCCATCGAATCACAATTAAGTTAATCAGGAGGGTTTATTTTCTAAAACAATCTGAACCATAGGATCCAAATCGACTCCCTCATCCACGCTTCAGATGTGCACGTGGAACTCACGAACGTGCCTAGGCGTGTGGTTATCTTTTAGGTGTCACTTACAACAATTATTAGCCATCATTGCGCATTCAATGAAAAATGGCCGTACATGTATTGGAAACTGATTTGATGCAACTGTCGCCTCGAAAATATGCAAACTCGTCAAAACCTGTTCACTTATACGTCTCTTCCAGGACCTCAGGGACGAAGTGGTTTCCAGCCTCGGCCAGCCCATTAAGAGACCCTCCTCCCTAGTCCCACAACGACGCTATCGATGTCCCCATCACAGGCTAAGTAATCCCCAGACCTCCTGTCAAATTCCAAGTGTAGTATAAATGTTTACACCTGAACTTGGGAAATTGGAGCAGATACGTGGGATTATATCTAGGGGGAGGTCGGCCTCAGTAGGTCAAGCAAAAACTCGTAGTAGACTAAGTATTTCGGAATCATAACGGGGAAAATCGTACTTCACGCGTGAAGAGATCCCCCCCTGGAACTAGGCACGGCCTCATTCCTGGGATAGAAAACATCTGAACGAATATGGTCAAAAGCGTAAGACACTTGATATATATACAAACAGATTCGAATTCAATACACAATCTTTGTTATCATTATAAGTTAAATGACCAACATCAGAAAAGATTCGAAGTAATTTTGAGAGGCCTAAGAGCCTCAAAGATTGTTTAAGAAGTAGGTTTAGAGCTCCGACGACTTGTTATAACAACTTGTTATAAAAGCAAAAGGTGCGTGACCTTAGAATCAGAACTAGAGGGTCTAGCATGGATAAGATGAGAACGGTTAAAGTATCTGTTAGGCCCTGTATGGTCTTGTCATGGCAAATTGCGTGACTAAGGTTGCTATATTTCTGAAGTTGACAGTCTTAGCCAAACTTACGAAAGTACAATAAAGTTTATTTAAAAGTCAAACATTCGTATCAGAACCAAGACAACATCGGCAGAAGCCAAAAGTGCATTTCATTAAATGAAGCGTTGAATTACGTAAGCTTGGACCGAAGTCCTTACACTTAAAATAAAGCACAGTTAGGCTGAAGGAGGTACAAAAGGTACTATAGCCCTTGCCCAACAGCAGTGGCTTCTTCAACCTTGTCACCGTCTAGTTCAGAAACCTCAACTCCTTCTATCGGGATCTGAGATTCCTCCTGATCCTCTTCCCCCTCCATAAATTCGGCCCGAAGCTCAGTGGTATCAAACTGAGAATGGTCTTCTAGCCATTCCATCACTTCAGTTATGCATACCTCCTACAATACAGGCCGAAGCGCTGGTAATGCTCTGTCAAGTGAAAGTTGGCTAAGAAGTGGTCTTCAGCTTCGATGTTGGCACGCTTAGCATCCTTCCTAGCGATTTCTACTTCCTCCGTCAAACCGGACACTTGGGAGGTCAGCTCCTCCACCCTTTTGTTGGCTCTCTCTAAGGCCTCAGCAACCAACCTCTGGTGGGCGTCCGATGTCTCCACCTGCTTCGTTAAAGAGGCTACATCACTGATTCCTTCGCCTTTTCCTTTCTTAAAACGTTAGCCTCTGCTTTGGCTTTGGAGACCTCCTCATTTGTCCTTTTTACAGCCTCCTTAGCCTGGGTTACCTTGTTGGTGAACCCGTGATTTTTTCCTTGAAGGTTTTTTAAGAGGGCTTCAGCCTCTACAGCCAACCCAAACGACCTCCCAGCTTGGGCCACCATAAGCTCAAAGACGTCTGCCGCGTCCTTTTCTCAGACATAACTCTGCCATTTGTTTGTCCAGTACTTGTGGAAAGTCGTTGTAGTAGTTTGAGTCTCCGGGGGAAAAAGAGCCAATGCCTCGGATGCTAGTTCATCCATCCTAGAAGTTAAAGCCCCTCTTCTCTTGGGGGCTTCAGAAGAAGAGGAGTCAGAGGCTCTGGGCTTTTTTGCAGAGATCTACCTCAAAGGCTCTGGAACTGTCGAGGAGTTTCTCTCCTGCTGAGACCTCGGAACTGGGAGGAGGAAGGTCGTTGGAACTACCTGCCCCGTTGGGACCCAGAACCCTAAATTTTTTCTTGGGCTCCTCTTCCACGATTCTTTTTCCCTTGTCAAATATGGAGGGACGTCCTTCCTATGGAGTATCCTCCCCGCTAACCTTCTCGACCCTCTTACGCCCCTCTTGTGAAGCAGCCTTTTTGCTGATCCTCTCGATTTTCTCCCCCCAGCAGACGTAGACTTCATCCCTTTTTCGACTGTGGAAGTGGCCGCGAGGACCGTGGACATGTCAGGAGTAGGACGCCTCCGTTTTTCAAAATGATCTAAGAAAAGAGTAGACAAACAAGTTAAGGAAAATCGGAAGTAATAGAATGAAGAAGCCAAATCATTGAGATCAATCGCTTACCACGACGTGCCATTAAACCGAAATCTTCAAAGAAGCAAGTGGGCTGGACTAAGTGTGCAAACTCGCGAGCCTCTGGGGACTTGTTGTAGATCTCAGAGAGGGTCTGCCACTCGAACTCAGTGAACTCAAACCTCTGGGCAGACTTTGCAAAGTAAATGCATCACAACATCAATAACAGACCTTTATAAGAAAACAAGTTAAAATGTCAAGGTTATATAGACTCACTACAGTCAGAATATGAGGTTGGAACTTTGACATGGGGGACGAGGTCTCCCTCACATTCCTGCCACTTCCTCCTGACCCAGAACCAAGTTTCCTTCCATCCTTTAATGGAAGTAGGCAAGCCCCGGACTAAGGGGGAGTGTGACCCCCATGGACATAAAGAATACCAGCTTCGGGAATCCCCATTTCCTACTGAGCGATGCTGGAAGATAGTTTGGAAGACATGCAGAGGTGAGGCCTCCTTCCAAATGAAGTACGACCCCACCATCTTGGCCCAAGCATTGGGCAAAAACTGGGTAGGAGCCAGTCTGTACAACCTAATGACGGCCAGAAAGAAAGGATGAAGGGAAAAATGCAGACCTGCCTTCAACAAGAAATCACTAATGGCAACGCAACCTGGTCTGGGGTGGAAAGCTCGTTCTTTAGAAGAAGGGGTAAGAAGTTCAATATCGTAAGAGATCCTGTATTTTTCTCTAAGATTAGTTAGGAAGGAAGGGTTCGCTATGGATGGGATCTTATCAGCCCCCCAAACCTCATCGTCCCCACTCTCTTCCCCCCAGAAACGAAAGCACCTTGCCCAGCCTCGACGGCCCTGGCAAGGTCAGCAGTGTTCGTAACGGAGAATCCCATCTCCTTCGCCAAACCACTGATATCAACCTTGCCCTCAGTAGTGCTTGAAAACGCCATTTAGCTTACAAAAGTTTCTTAAACCAAGATAAGGAAAAGAAACAAAAAGTGAAATGGAAAGATCGACAGAAAGAACGAGCGGAAGAAAATCGCAAGGCGAACTTGGAAAAATCTTGAAGAAACACTTGGAAACTTTGAGAAAATCAAAGAAAATGTCGAAGAGTGGATTTGAACAAATGTGAAAAGATTTCTTTTGAAAATTACCCCCTTTTTATAGGCAAACGCGATCGACCCCGATCGTTGGATCTTCATCTAAGACATCCAACCGTCTATTTAGGAGCTACAATCTGAGCCATACCTCTTTCCAGACGCTTCAAATTCGAAAGCTCGGATCAAAGCGTAGGGCACACGTGCCCTCTCACGTTTAGGGATAAAATGGGGACTGGGGAAACAGTCGTGATTATGTATTAACTACGGCGGCTATTGCGCATATTGTGAATTGAACCATCATGATCTTTCCATGGAAACGAGCGATGACATCAAATCATTGAGGTGCCATCACCAAGGACGCCTTATAGTCCGGAGCCACGTCATTGACAGTCGACGCTCCCAACCCTTGAAGAGCATACACATATGGAGAATAATAGTACCTCGGATCCCTGACAGAACCTCAGCCATTTATGGCTACCTTGTGAAGCGCTAGCAGTAAGTTCTATTGATGTTATAGCCTCTCTTCAAAGGAAATGCCAGGATCACAAAAGTCCATGCACTACATAAATAATCATGCATAGACTTGGGGGACTATTGTTACCCTCCCCCCCAAAACCAGAGGTTCCACGTAAGCAATATGACCACAAGGATGGTCAAAGAAGGCAGAAAGTCAACACGAAAATTAATAATATTGAAGTCGCCGAACTGAATAGATGTCCGAGGATCTTTAAATGAGAAAACGGAAGCCCATCCGATGTCCCCAACAAAAACTCACGCAAGATGTCCAAAGTCCCATTATGCTAGGTCTATGAGTCCGAAGCTATCCCTGATTCATATCGACTCTGACGCTACCTCGCAAAAGATTTGAAGATCTTTCAAAAGTGATTGATGAGACATGTATTAAAAGGTGTCAGTGCGCCAGCCTACCACTAGGACGGCAAACCTTCTGCCAAACATTAATTGTATGGAGTAGACGTTGATAAGAGACTTGAAGTTCATAGATGCTGCCACACCGATTTGATCCAACGGCTTTCACACCGGCTATATTAGTATAAATGGCTTCTCTTTGTATATGAACGGGGGGCTAGAGTATCTGTATCTAAAAAAAAAGACTATAAAATGTATTCATCTTGTGCAACTCTGAGAAAGGATTGGATATACTTAGTTCTTTACATATTTTCTCGAGTCACGTAATAGCAAAGACATCAAGACTCCAATACAAATGTGTTATCATCTTATGTAATATCTATCCTTCCACATATTCCATCGCAAAAGACAGATTTGATATGGAAAATCAATCGGGTGTTCGTTGATAGTGTGAATACCGTCGTAATCAAATCGTCGAGGTCCGAACATCTTTGTCTCTTGTTGGAAAGTGCCTCCCGCGTCCATCCCAGTCAAACTACCAATTCCATTCCGGTATAAGTGTCCCGGATCCGTACTTGTGACAAGAGTGGGCCCGGTATCTGTTGAGTTCATTTTTTGGGGTCAACAGTTACATCTTTTGACATAAATTAATGTGTGACTATTAGATAAAATTTTGTCATATATAATGCTTTAAATTGCACACCCTCAAAAGGTCATAACTTTTTCTAATGTAACTTTTTGAATAATCACTTAATCCAAAATAACATGACTACTTGATATGCACGTGCGTGATCATACCAGTTGCCTAAATTCTGATAGTCGGTCCACTACAGACAAATGTTCCACAAGTTATCTTGTTTGGTCAACCAGAAGACACAGAATAATGAACCTGCAATGATTCCAAGAAGTCCAGCTAACT
>CAIGRF010377229.1:25252-53726 GCA_903798235.1 Fraxinus ornus | reverse complement strand
TTGCGAACATGTTTGTTTCCGCTATTCCACTTTGGCCGTGTAAGGCGTATTTTTCAAGTTTTCTTACCACCTAAATTGATGATAGCACTACCACCTACTCACCCTTTAATAGTTGTAATTGGATATAAAGCTAAATGAATGAAATCAAAAGATGGGGGCACGATGTAAAGTTACAAAATGTTACATGATTAGACTTATTGATGATGTAACAGCTTTTTCTCATCTTTGCTTTTCCCAGAGAGATGATATGGAAGTTCTTGATGAACCCCTTTATCCAAATTTCCTACGTATTACTGGAGTTGAAAGGCCATACCGAGAAGAGCTCCTATCAAAGATGGTAAGTGAAATGGAATATACTGTCATTCAGCTCGCATTCTATGCCTTGATTAATTCAGTGACTAACAGCATTTTACTCATTCCTGGGACAAAACTGTTTTGTGATTTTATTGTAGTCCCTGACTCTTGTGTTACATATGCGAATCCAGGAAAATTTTGGGCAAATTAACTCTAGCTTAGATTAATCTATTGGGATACTTCAGCATTTTCAGTTATGCACTTTTAGCTTTTGCTAGAGTTATTGCTCGATGTTGAACAAAGTATTATCTGCACTGCCAATTTTGTTCAGGTCATTTTATATAGAGAAATGCATTAATTTGTACAAGTGCCCAGTTAAACAGTACTTGCTAGGAAAAATTAATTCTTTTTCCCTGGAGATAAAGATATAGCGATATATTGTAAAATGGACGTGCCAGAATTGGTGCTTGTTTATGTTTCAGCTCTAGTTTTGAAACTACACCTACTAAGAATTTTAATTCATTTTTCATGGAGAGAAATATATAGCTATATACGGAAGTGCCAAAATTCATGTTGGTTATTCAGCACCCTTTATACTTTTTGTATTTAAGCCAGTGGAAAGACAGCACAAGAGACATCTTCAAGAGGATTTGTGTTACTGTATTTGACTTTTATATATTTGTTCTCGTGCTATTCTTCTTTGCAAAAGATTATTACTGTATATAAATAACTTTTCTTTTGCTCATATGCAAGTTACTTTTTTGTGGATTAACAGGAATCAGATGGAAATAAAGTCGTGAATGAGATCATCTTTGGCCCTGGACAAAAGGAGTATCGATTCTGTAAGGTAATCTCTCATTACTCGGGAATTCTGAATCACAAGGCACATTCTAAATTCTCTTTTGATTTATAAATCCTTATTTCATTATTGGTGCCGGTGGAATTAATTGTCTAGACTCGAGATCTCTAGAATTAGTATTCTTCATGGGAGTTGACCTGGGTATCTTGGCTTCTTTTTTGGTAGTCCTTCTATTATTTTCTGTTATGTGAACTTCTTTCCAGCTATTTTCTACATTGAGATAATAATTATCCTGTCTGTTGGGAACAAACTCTATTGGTGTGGATTGATCCTACTTTTGCACTTGCTTTGGAATGCATTTTGTATAATTTTCTAGAACCTGAAATTTTGTAGACATACGCTTCGGTGATGTTTACCTTCGTCTATTATTAGTTCCATGATGCATTTGCTTGTCATGGATGTGACATAAACATATGCTACTCCATTCTCTTATTTTTCCTTTTAAATGGGTCAGGTTTAAAAACATCTGAGTGCTTGTTCCAGTACCTAATCCATTATATTATTACAGTTGTAAGCTTTCTGTTCAACGGACGGTTTGTACAGTGTGATTTGTAAGGCAAAGCATTGTGATCCCCCCCCCCCACACCCCCCACCTAGTACTGAGAAAACCATTATATGCTTTCACAAGATCTTTCCATATAGAGTTGAATATCAAAATATTGAAGAAAGCCTGGCAGTCTTTGATTTTTGTTGTTCACAATAATTACTTGACCTTTATAACGATCATATCCTTTGCATGAAATGCACCCTAGAAGTGAACTATACCAAAAGGAGTCAAAAATGTAAAAAAAAAACTAAGAAATGTACTAAAAACACTCAGCAATTCACTTTTTGATTAAATGAAAAACTCATTATTCTACACTGATTAATCTTCTAATTTCCCTATATCTATGTAAATTAGATAATATGGAATGAACAAAGAAGCTCAGCCACAAGGATATTCTCTAGATAAGGAGTTGTGTATTTAGCTTAGGTGCTTCAATGAAAAGAAATAGATAAGGAAATAGTTATGTTCTTGTGTGTTAAAATGACAAATTGACTAGTAGAAAGAAAGATCCATACATTAAGAAGCAGCAAAAGGTTGTTATTACGTACATGTTTGGGGCGTTCACTTCTGTAAAAAAATTTAAATTTAATTCCTTCCTTTCTGTTGGAATCTTTTCGAGATAGAAAAATATATTTTAATTGAATTAATTGATACAAAATATCATTTCTAGTTGGACTGTTGTCTTTTATAATTTAATTTCTAAAAAATCTGGAGGGTCAAGTTTTAACCACAAAGTCATGGATCAACCATCAGATCTTAATGAGGTTCGGCATTTAATTAGTTTTGACATGTAAAAATCTTCTCACCGATGTATGATAGGTTTTCAATTCCAAGTAGTTATTAAAATATGAAAATTTTCCCATTAAAGATAAAGAAAGTGGGCTTGAAACTTGCCTGCTTAACATACATATAGCAATTATTCTTTCAAAGAGTCGATGGTTTATATTTACAATTCAGTTATGAATCATATGATAACTGACTTATGTTTTACTTCCCCTTCTTTAACTTCAGAATATGGCTAGTCAACGAGTGCTTGATCTGACCAATGAGTTAATGAAGAAAGGAAAGCACTGTATATTGATAAGAAATCCCCTTGATGTTTTGGTAAGTTCGTATGTTATATGTATTCAAATATGTACATGCCTTATTTTAATTTTTCACACTATCTAGTATCATAATAATGATTTCAACATTTACTGCATAGTTTATTGCTGCTTTTTTAATTCATAGGGAAGCCCCATTTAATGTTTAGCAAGTAAACAAACTTATCAAAAGAAGTAATTCATTGAGGTTGAGAAAATATACGAGAATTGATGGAACAAGTGGTTTCCTTTTTCTTTTTTGTTAATCACGTTCCATCTTTATTACTTATAATTTCAATGATCATAAATTGATCTGCTGTCATGTCAGCCATCCTTTGACAAGGTTTCGCCCCCATCATTCATGGAGCTGGGATACGCTAGTTTAGTCACCATTTACAGCGAGCTGTGTGAACAAGGAAAATCTCCTCCCATCATTGATGGGACCCTACTTCAAGAAGATCCTGAGGTTTTACACAATTCTGAAAGCTCAATATCCTACTTGTAGTTATTTCCTTTTCTTTGTTTTTGATGTAAAAAGTTATACATGGATGGGGATTGTTTTTGTCTTAGACCTGACTAGAAATTATTTCAACGTTTAGATATTCATTTGCTTCTTTTTTATGCGAATATCAGTCTTTTCATTCTAAAGTTGCTTTCTCCAGGAAGTTTGTGTGCAGTGTATTAGCCAAAGAGCATATAATTTAGCCTCCATTTGCGAATATATAAACGGTTTAATTTATAAATTAATAGAAATGGTGGTGATAGGTGGATAGTACTTGTGAGTCCATTGGAACGTGTATGAAAAAGAAGTTCGACCTTTTATAAATTTTGCCAAACAGAGGATTGACTTTTGGGGAGACCTTTGTTTGTTCAACAGCAGGTTTCTGATCTTTTTTCAAGGTATTCATGTACATGAATATATGTTATATGAAATAAGATTTTCTTTCGTTGAAAATCGTGTCCAGTGCGCTATTTTTCCCTTTTCTATTTCTACGGGTCTTATATTTGGAATATTGTATTTCAGAGAATGTAAAAACTCTGGGATTTGTACGAGTTCTGATTGTTTTCTTTTATAATTGTTTCTGATGAATCTGGTAGTCCATCTGCTGTTCATGAAGCTTTGGGCGTCGCTCCCATGCCGCTTTTGCAGTCCCCCATCAATTCCTTTCTACTTCATCAGTATGCAAGCCATGTTGGATGACTGAAAGAGAATGGGGGGCTTGACTATTACTAGATAACTTTTCATCTTTAGACAATTCACTAACTTGAGTTTGTTGTATCCTGCTTTATGTCAAGCACTAGGTTTCTTGGTAGTTCTATTTTTCCACAAGACCTTAGGTCCGAATCATTTTAATGTTAAAATGAATGACTATGATACCTCTTCTCCACTTGCAGGGTACTTTGCGTGGTCTATGTGAAGATCTTGGTATTCCATTTCAAGCTGCAATGCTCAAGTAAGGCAGATATACCAGAATGTATTCTATTTATTCAGCCCACCAATACCTCTTCCTTTCTGAGCTGTGCAAGAGAAGTTAAATTTTTTGGATATTTCTGCGTTTTATTTATTTTATAGAAGATTATGGTTGTGAAGAGTCTGAAGCTCATGTTTTCTGAAGTAAATAAAGTGTAGCGTTGGGAACAGAGACATGTTAATACGACTATATTTGAAACAAGGAAAGTAAGGGAGCTAAATAGGCTCCAGAAATTGTCGTGGAAAAAGAGACAAGGAGAGATGGGATTCTGCAAAAGTTCATAAAAGGGAGGAAATCATTGAGTCCATTTGAAGCATCCTCTTTGATATGTATTTTTATTTTCTTTCAAGATTAGAAGCACATGTAAGAATAATTTTTACACTAACAATTGCATAACAACGATCCTATTTATGCTGACTAGATAACTAAAAATAACCTTGGAAATAATACCTACCTATGATTCTGCTATTAAGATAGAAAAGCTAAGAAAGGAAAATTCATTGAATTTCTACTTACAATTGTCCAAAGGCTTCAACTCATATGAGCCGGAAAAAGATCTTTCAGAAATCTGCTATACAAGCTGGCAGATTTTCCAACTCTCTCAATCTTATGTAGATATTTCTCAGTCCTCTTAGGGTAGTTTGGATGACCAAGTGGAAACCCCTTCATTAGAATATTACCTCAAATCCTCAATGACTATAATATAAGGAGTACAAATTTGTCTTTCTCCAGTTTTTCTTTGCTGTCCACTTCCACGTGCTTAGTTTGGTTATGTTGCATTGGATTGTGTGCAATATTGATTGCTGACCTATCACACTAAAGTTTCATAGGTTCTTCCCACTTGATTCCAGGGTTAATTTTATTTTGAGGGCAAGGAGCTTTCAAATGCCACGTGTCATTGCCAGATTTCCGCTTCTGTGCTAGACGCCTAGACCTTGCCACCACCGATTGCTTCCTCCATGCTATTAAGCCCCTGTTTGGTTCCCTTTTTAAAGAGTTTTTGGGGGAAAATGATTTTTTTGGAGAAGTTAAAAAGTAAGAGAGAAATTTTTGGTTTGTGTGGAAAATATTTTAGTGCAATTGTGTGGTTGAAATGAGTATGAGAAAAAACAGAGTTTTTGAAAAAAAGGGAGACAAACAGGGTTTAAGTTTCTTCTCTACTGATTTTGAGCTTGCTTTATTATTGACCCAGCCCAATCAACATGTGTAGGCTTCTGGGTTTAAACTTCCTCCCATTTTTAAATGAATGCGTTGCTGAGACATTAGGTATTCAACACTCTAAACACTGCTTCCATGTGCACTTCTCTAGGTTTATTCACAAATTCACTTACCATCCCAAGGCAGATTTTGGGACAGGAAACCATATCTAAGTCAGAACAGGAATTTCTTGTTCACTCGTAATTCTTTTCATCAAGAGTTTGCCTTGTGCTTCTTTTCTTATTGAGGAGGGGGAGTGTGTACATTGGTCGTATGGGGAGTGTGAAATGCTGCATTTAGAAATGGAAATGTTTGTTGCATTTTGCATGATTCACAAAAAATAAAAAAAATAAAAAAAAAAATAAAGAAGATCACATAAATAGAACTAAGACCATTAGGAATCTGCATTTCAAAAAGGAAAAACATAAAGAAAGAGGGAGAGGTAGGTTAGTACTAAAGCCATTTTTTCCTAAATAAAAAACTTTTCATAATTTTTGATTGTTTGAACTTTCTATTTACAGATGGGAAGTAGGGCCAAAAGCATTTGATGGCCTTTGGGCTCCCTACTGGTATAAATCTACACATAAGTCGACAGGCTTTGAATCTCCAAGAAAGTATCCTGTGGTAAGGAGAACGGCTGCATATCCTCTTGGATTCTGTAGTTGAACCCAGCTCAATTACCATACATTGCCTTGCCTAGAATTGCATGTGCACACTAATGCTGGAATTCAAATGTAATTTTTCTTATTATAGCCTTCCTGCTTCATAATGGATTTTATTTATTTCAATGCCACAGCTAGAATCATTACAGTGCTATTGCAAGCAAATCTTTAGAGCAGCAAGTTAGTCTTGTGAAATCACTTTCTAAAAGCCGTATCCCCTTGTTTTATACAGCTTTGTTCATCCATTATGCTACCTAAAGCCGTATCCCCTTGTTTTATATAGCTTTTGTTAATCTGTTTTACATTTATTTTTTATTAATTATCAATGTGGATTCTTTCTAAATTACATTCCTTCATACGATACAGCATATGCGGTCAAGTGTCACATGTCATGCTTGCTAAAATAATAATCAATATACCAATCTTTAAAGCCTGCTGTAGCACTTGCTGCGCGCTTATGATGATATGATGATTGAACACTAACAAGATTCCTGATATCCTTGAATGAGACCTGCTTGACGTCTTTTCCCTATTTGTCAGCCATTTCCACCCACTTTGTACTACTTGCTGGAGCAATGTTTGCCTTTCTATAACATGCTTAGGCGCCATGTGAAGCGGAGTGGTATAATGTCCCTCCAGCCTGTACTTCCAGTTCCTGCCAATGAGAAGTTGCTTGTTTGGGTTGGTGATGAGATTGTGCCCCGTGAAAGTGCAGAGGTACAAATATAGAAGAATAAGATTCTAGAGAACCGCATAGGTCGAAGCTCTCAATGTCATACTTTAGTGTGCCAGAATGGTTTAGATTTTTCAATTTTGTTATTGGATATTTTAGGTTTCAGTTCTTGACTCTGTTGTCCAAGGTGGCGATTCAGTGTGGGAAGGGCTTCGAGTTTATAATGGAAAGATATTCAAACTGGAGGAGCATTTATGTAGGTAAGTGAAAGGGATTAAAGAAAAGTTCTGATACTTTATTCTTGCATCACATGACATTATTTAACTTGTTCAATATTTCAGTAGTATTATGATGACATTGTATATTCTTACGAATAGGAAAACATGCCAAATTATCTTCTTCGTGTTTCTACAATGTCAGTAAATTTAATGTATGTTTCTTATGGAGCATAATAGTTTAATTTTGAGGTGGTAGTTTGAGAAGTTACATAAATGATTATGCCTTTAGTTACTTGAATGATTGTGCTTGCCAGTCATGCTGTTGGGAATGGCTATCAGAAGTGATGCGGAAAAAAATATTAAGATAAATTTCAAGTTCTCTTGGAAACGAACTCGTAACCTGGCATTGACTTTATGGACATCAGTTCTTACATGCAGTTGAAGTACCTTCTAGTCAAAATATCTCATGCATTATTGAGATATTATTGTTTAGAGAATCATTGACTGTAATTATATTAACGCATCTGACAATGATTTATTTTCTAAGTAAAACTGTAGAGGCTCCAATGAGAGGTGGAGGTTTCTTGGGTACAATTTTGTTGTATTAGAAGATTCAGCTTAAAATAGCAACTTTTTGATTTAGGTTATTTCTGCACCATATTCTATAGAGACATGTTTAGTAATGCTGAAAAGTCACATCCTCCTACACACTGGGCATTTGGGGTGAGGGAGGGGATTGGCAAAATTGAGGCAAGAGCCTTTTTCTCGACAAGGAGGTCGAGATGGATGTTTTCCCTCTGTCATTTGGGAAGGTAATATAGTCAGGTTCTGTGAGGAAATTTCGAATGTAAAATCTGGAGCTATTTGGCCCAAAAGGGATCTATACTGATTTTTTATATATGTTAACGCTAAGCCATAAAACTGAAAGAACAAGTCTGCCTAAGAGAAGTGAATGTTGACTTGTATTTATAACAATACACAATCATATATTACACATTAACCTTCAGAATTAAGGGTCACTTGATAAACAAAAAAAGTTTTGCAAGCCGAAATTTGTTATTTATGTCAATACTTGTCAGCGATCCTATATTATTGTTGAGAATCAAGTGATCATCACACCACATGGACATTCTCTGCAAGGATTTGTGTCAGGTTCAAAATCTACGCACTTACCTTGTAATCTCATAATCTAATGGATGTGAGGGATAGAGTTCCTTTTTGGTTTGTATACAGACTAGTGATTATGGGGTTGGAAAGGCATAGGCCAACTGAAGTAGAAATGTTGAAGGGTTTAAAATAAGCATAGATCTGGACAAGGAATGAGTGGTTGTATGGTTGATCTATGAAGAAATAAGGGGAAGATAGGGTGCTGTTTTCAAATTATTTTTTTTTCCTATTATATCGAAGCCAATGATGGAGTGATACATTGTTGGTGTTTTCAGTTCATTTGAGTTTATAGAGGACAGCTACAGAATATACCTGATACCATCACTAATATTTCTTGGATATCTTATTTTTCTCAGTACTGGAGGTTTACATGAGTTATATGCTTGGCTGCGGAAAGGTTTTTTGGTTTAACCTGTCTTTTGAAAACTTGTGTACTAGATACCCACATCTCTTTTCTTTGGAGAGCCATATAAGCTAATAAAAACCTAAATAAAATACTTTCTAGAATGTCCTCCTGATCTGATTTTGTTGGCCTGATTTGAGCAATGGGAAAAGCATAGTTAACAAAATTGGCAGTGGTGATGGGTCTTCAAAAATCAGACTTGGAACCTGATTTATGTTGTCTGATGAGTGAAGATGCCCGCGATTTGAAATGACAACGGGGAAGAATATGATGTTTTCAAACGTATTACTTGACCAATTGACATTAGAATGTGTTCCTACATTACCTTTCTTTGCTTCTCTCTTCAATGAGTAGAATATCAATACAAAATGTTCCTAAGTCATGATGTCTGCGGAACAACTTTCTCTTTCGATTTAAAGAAAGAATACACAAATACACATATATAGTTTTGAAACTGCACACACATTCTTATGTATTTATACATATTTAATCATCTGTGTTCTAAATTCCAGGTTGTTTGACTCAGCAAAGGCTCTAGCCTTTAGCAATGTACCAACTCGTCAACAGGTGATTGTGGTTCTATGTATCTATAAACTAGTAACTTGGTAATGCAGACCACTTTATTTAATTATTAAATCATTCTTTGTCCGCCTATAATTGTAGCCCGGTAGTCTTTGTTTTAACCTATCACTACCACATTCAACATGTCGCAGGTGAAGGATGCCATATTTAAAACTCTAATAAGGAATGGGATGTTTGATGACTCACACATTAGGCTCACCTTGACACGTGGAAAGAAGGTAGGCAGATGCTATTCTTATTTTGGTTCCCTCCTTGTGGAATAGGCAAACTTTGAAATATTAATGTAACTTGGGGTTGCTGTTACACAAGTGCAACATGATATACATGAAGAAAATGATTTAACTGATTGGTAAATTCTGAAGAAGCATGTGCCATATTTAGGCCTAGATGAGAGTGTAGAATACAGAGAACTCTCCTAATAAATTGTTAAACTTTCTGTTCCTCCAAAAGTGCCCCAACTAAGCCTTTTGCTGATAATTATATGCTTATTGTAATTCAACCCCTATTATCTTTATGGTTACAGTGCAAGTGCTAATGTGGGAGGGCCAAACAAACATTTTCCTCTGCTAAGAATAGGAATTAAATCATTAGCAACATGGAAAGAATCCTTTCCACTTGGCATTCCCTTGGTCATAAAAGAAAGTCTGGTATAATAGCCCCAAGTTAACTGGACTGTGATATGCTAATGAAGTATACATAGCTTAAATTAAGCCCTTGGATGGGTGATATGCGAAAAGAGACAACCGATCATGTTCTGTTTGAATTTTACTCCACTTCCCTCAAAAAAAAAAAAAAAAAGTTATATGTTTAGATTAATCAAAATCTTGTGGTTGCACTGATAGGAAAATAAAAGAAAATGCCTTGCTGCCGGGTACTGAACACTGAATTGTCAGTGGTAGTGTGTGTACCTGATCATAACAATTTAGAGTTCAGTACTTAAATATCGCTGGTCATAACAAAACAGCCACAAACTAAGCCTTATTCCGGTACTTAAATATAGGCAAAGCAAGGAATAAGATATTGCAGTATTGAACTGCTAATACTTCATTTTCATACCAACCATGTTTCTTGATGCTTTTTATAGCCAAAGGATTGCATTCATGGATATATCTGCATTTGCTATGTTTAATGGTATATATTCCCATGTAAATTTCCCTGTTTCTACATCAGGAACCTCGTGTTCCCTGGATAAAAGTTTCCAAAAGTATTACTTGGTTGTTCCACATTTGTAATATGTAGCCTTATGCTTTCAGTCATCCTATTGTCTGGTTTTCCAGGTAACTTCTGGAATGAACCCAGCACTAAACCTTTATGGATGTACTTTAATCGGTAAGATACATGTGTTTATTAACTTACATAAATAGTGTTGGTTGTGGCATATACTATGTCGGCTATATATCGCTTCAGCCACAATGACCAGTTTTTTAAATCTTGGTGTGGCGTGGGCGTCTCAATCTCAATCCCATTCCCCTTCTCACTTTCAAAAAATCATGTCTACGATGAACATTTTTCAAAAAACAGTGTAAACTACCAATTGAGACTAAAAATCATGCTCCACATTTTACATTAATGGCAAAACGTAAGCTCTATTTTTTTTATTTATTTATCTCCTTTGACTTCCTCCTCAACCATTCCCAACGAGAAAATGTTGATGTAACATAAATTTATAAGCTAAAAAGGCCCAATCAAATTGTCCAAAGAATTAACAAAACTGAACTATGTTTTCAGCGGGAGATGAGAAATAACTTCCTTGGACCTTTCTGTAATGCACCAATTCATTTAGTTCTCGTTTTCTCAGATAAGATGAAACATCGTTGAAAAGAGTTTATTGATCTATTGGAGACTGTCTCAAATTAAGGATGCAATGATTAGAACTCTGTCCCCTGGAACTGCCAATTCTTTTAAGTATTAGTTTTATTATTTGAAAAACATAGAAGGGTTCTTCTCTTATGTGAGACACAATAACTTAAAGCACTGTCATAGTTTACTTTGACTAATATTTTATTTTTGGGATCATCTTTCTTTGTTAAAGCATATTTCAGTCAATGAAGGCAGCAAATTGCCCATATGGACTTGGAAAATACCTGGCACCAAATGTTTACAGTTTCAGTTCATTTTTAGCTGTGAAATTATGATAAGTTATACAACATTTCACATTGCAAAACATTTGTTTTTCACTTTTTTGGTGCTGCTCTGGTTGTGGGTTATGATATAAGAACAAATAAATTTTGTTCTATTTGAAAATTCTACATTTGTAATTCGGTGAATATAGGCTAGTTTTTATTTGTACCTTTGCAGTGCTTGCTGAATGGAAGCCCCCTATCTATGAGAATGATAAGGGTATAACATTGGTTACAGCAACGACTCGCCGTAATTCACCAAATGTAAGGCTTTTTGTTTGTTTATTTATTTTCAACTTTTCCTTTTGAGTTTCACGGTCGGCTTGAATTACTTTTGTGACAATCCACGTTTCTCTTTTCTTTTATCTATTGTTTTAGATCTAAATTGTTCAACTTAAGATGCAAGTTCTGACTGGTATGGTACATTTAAATTGATCTGCTACTGCTATATTGTTTATTACACTTTATAATTAATATACATCGTTATCCATCCGTCCTTAATGTTATGTTATTTGAATATCATGTTTCATGCTCATAAAAATTACGCAAATGAAGCTCTAAAGGACTCAGGTAGGTTCAGTTGATTACCTATACAAACTAAGCAGAAGAATGTTTTCCAACAGTTCATTAAACAAGAAAATATTTTATTCTCTCGGATTGAGGTCATGAATGTAAGGATTATATAAATTTTCACATCATCAGCATTTTCCAATCTGTGTACACTGTTATTGAAACTCATTCTTTATTCGATTGTAATTCATAAATCTCTCTGGCAAACTTACGCAATAATGAGTTATATAAACATGTAATTTAAATTTTTGTCTTATTTTGCAGAATTTGGATTCAAAAATTCACCACAACAACCTTCTCAATAACATTCTTGCCAAGGTATACATTGTTCAATCTACTTGCTCAAGTAGAATCTTATAGTAATATTTTTATATGCATAATCCCTTGTCATAGTTAGGGAGTTCTGTTTAGTTCAAATTACTTTTGGCGT
Source organism: Fraxinus ornus (assembly GCA_903798235.1). NCBI lineage: Eukaryota > Viridiplantae > Streptophyta > Magnoliopsida > Lamiales > Oleaceae > Fraxinus > Fraxinus ornus. Next base: position 41,450 of record CAIGRF010377229.1, on the reverse strand, counting down.
CAATGCAGATAGAAGGGAATAATGCAAATGCTGATGATGCTATCATGCTTGATAAAGATGGATATGTGTCAGAAACAAATGCGACAAACATTGTAAGATCATTTATTTCAACAAATATACAATCTCCTTGGTTTGAACTTGGTTTTACCTATGAAAGAGCTAGTAGTGGGGTGAGGTTTCATTGATGACGTCCTAAGGAAGAATGTTGATGTGCTATTCAGTCACTATATCCTAAGAAACATGGTTAATCAGATAATATAATATACATTCACATTTACGTTCTTACTTGAGGTGTCATAGAAATATCTGGACTGCGAGTCCTGATCTTTTTCTTCTGGAATTTTCATTTGACGTGTTTTCTTTTGCTTTTGCTATTAACTTGCGTTTGACAGAATAGAATTATCCCACTATTCGTGGACCATTAGGCAGTAGATAATCTGGCTCCAAATTATTGGTATTCCACAACTTGTTATGTAAACCATCTATTGTGTATTAAATATTTTCATCTCCTTGTGCTACAGTTTCTAGTGAGAAAGGGCCGTGTAGCAACACCTCATGCTGATTACTGTCTTCCTGGCATAACACGGGCAACAGTAAGCCTCATAATATACTCTTCCAAAATTACAAGCATAGGTGCAGTATGTAATTCTTTTGGCCTCTTTTTTCCCACCTTTTTCATGAACAAAATAACGTTTATGCACACTTAAAAATATTGATAAAAGATGATTCTGGATAATTCCCATTCTCCATCAGTGTTCAGCTCCACAAGCTTCGTCAGACCCAATAAGGAATGCTATGTTCTCCTGTTTTTGAATGTCATGCATGGAGGTTAAATATTCTGAGAAAATGTTAGTTTCCTCAAAAAGTTCTTCGAACTAGGAAAAACACTTGTGTAAATTTAATCAAACGGGTCCAATAGTAGCTTTTGGGTCTCAAAAGCTCATTTTGACTTCTCAAAAGTCATGTCAAGCGGGCTGAATTGATATTCTAACTACAACAATTTGATTGATTATGGAAAATATAAGAATTAGTTCTCTGTTTTTTGGATACATGAAGACAACCTTGTCAAATGATCAACTTTATCTAATGTTTTATAAACATAAATTTTCATAAATCGTTTTTTCATTTTCTTATGCACATATGGGCATGTTAGTGCTTGCATAACTTTAACATTCTGCTTATTTGAAAATTATTTTGACAATTTATTGGCTCTTCTATGCTTTATAAGAAAGACATATCTGCATTTGCAGGTCATGGACCTTGTAATAAAAGAAGGGTTGTTTTTACAAGAGCGGCGTATCAGTTTATCAGAGTTCCATACGGCAGATGAGGTCTGTTTTGTTATTTGCCTAGATTTCTGCTGATATAGGATAAAAATGTTTTCACACGGCCTGAAAGATGTGCTAATTCCTGTGCTATGGGTCAGCTACTTGACTCTTGATACCAAAGAAAAATATCCAGTGAGAAGCAATATCAAAAGGGATCAAGCTGTTGCCAAAATCCAGAGAACATCTTTCACTCTATGATACACCAGGAATCAATCAATTAAACTTGATCTGGATGCTAATGTTGTTGAGGAGTTTGTCGAAGTGTTTTCGCACCAGTTTATTCTTGAACATATTGAAAGATGATGCATGTGAAATAGGCAGCTTGCTTTCTTTCCCGTAACTATCTATGGCATCTTCAAGACAGACTCATTTTTTTTATGTTTTCATGCTGCAGAAGAATCAATCTACTCTGGTATTGTTACTTTACTAGTTCAAGAAATTGCTTTTTGATTACGCTATCATTAATTATTTGTAGGATTTTCTTGATCCTGCGTGTGATTGTCCCACATAACTTGCTTTTTATGTGTATGCTCTTATCCCTTTTGTTGCATATGCAAGAGATCCTTGTTGATTGGGTGCTATCCAAAGTTGGATTCTTTGGCCATTATAGCATGTTTTACCTGATTTTTCATTCAATAACAAAATAATGGATGGGTTTTTGTTACCTCTTTTTTTTTTTGCTCATTCAAAGTTGGATTCTTTGGCCATAAAGTCGACTTTTTACTGCAGGCGTGGACTGTAGGAACTATTGGAGAGCTCAGCGCAGTAAGTCATTTGTATTGAAATATTATGGTCTGGAACTGTGGTAGCAAGTAGTTTTTGTCTATAACTACTTGAACCGAGATCATCGACTTCTTTAATAACATAATTCATTCCCTTTAATTCTTTTGGTTTTTTCTATTTTTATTTATTTCACACGATTTCTAGACAAAATTTCTAAGACTCCTGATCCTTTTTGCCATGTATTTATTAAGATTCTATAAAGTTTCCCAGCTTCTTTAGACGTAACTCTAATAATAACAAACTGTTTCCTAAGAACCTGAAGGAAAGGCAAACTTTTTAGGTTCTTTATAAGATGTTTCCTTAGACGAGTTTTTTCAAATAGTGCAGTGCGGTTGAACTGAGAGCACATATGGTCCACTCGATCCTTAAAAAGTACATCTTTTGTTGATGATGTTAAAATGATTTATCTGCTCTCTTTTACTCATTGTAGTTGTTTAGAATGGTCATAAAACTTCATTTAAAAATGTTTTAATGTTAACATCAGGTGTAGTGATGTTATTCTATTGTTCTGACCTTTACTAGGTCGTTAAGATTGATGGTCGCACAGTCGGTGATGGCTGCATAGGACCTGTGACTCGAAGATTGCAAAGTGCTTTCAAAAAGCTAACATCAGAGTCAGGGGTGCCTATTCCCACTTATCAACAAACTTGAGAACAAAGTCAATGAGGTGCAAAATTTTTTCCTTCAATTGAATGAGTCATGTCGTATAATGCCACCTAGACCGGTGCTTAACACTAGTGGTATTGAATATCATTACTCTTATTTTAATGGATACATGTGTATTTGTTTTTTTGTTGTACGTGTGCTATCAAAGGACCATTGGCCAATCTTTGTGGAAACCATTATTCTGGAGAAAGTCTGAATAGAGGTTGACAGCAACTGAAAAAAGACTCCACAGTATCTATTCTTGAGCTTGTTATAAAGCTAAGTTGAAGGCCTAAATATGCAACCATATTCATTTGTAGTTTATGAATCTTTGCCAATTGGGAATGAAGAAAAACTGTTGGAAGACTTTTTTTCCCTGGAACATGGAATATAATTAGTATGAGTGATAATCCTTTATTTGTTCTTGACATTGTAGTGAAGTACCAGTTTTCTTTTATCAACATTATGTATATTTCAGGTCTTGAGAAAATAATTTAGCCTCTACCTGTCATGTTGACTTGAAAGCTCTTAATGGCGAATGGAGATCAATATCTGATTTTGTTTTGTTTGTATTATAATTCAAAGAAGCTGCACGTTTATATCATCTTCCTTCGTACCCATACCTGTTTTTATCCTTGTCCCGTACTAGCTGTTCGAAATAGTGGTTAGTTGTTCTTTGCCATGTGCTTGAATAGTAAAAAAAATTCTCATATCATTAAACGAAGTAGTAACATATTTTTCTTTTCTTTCTATGCACATACACGACTAAATTTGGAAAATAAGCTTGGTCACCTATAAAGAAAAAAGCTAGGTTAATGTCAGTGAACCTTAATTTTCATCAATTGAACTATACTAGTGAAAAATAAACATCTTGCTGAACATGTACTTAATTCGATAAAAATTGATCCACTACTAAATATGTAAACAAGTGACAATTGGTCCAACTTGGTGATTATTGTAAGGGGAAATTACACAAAATAAGAGTTTTCAAGATTTAATTTCAAATTTCAGATTAAAATATCAGAAATTTCATTTTTAAATATTAATTATACAATTTTCATTTCAAATCCTAATCAATTTCATTCCAAACTGGCAAACATTTTCCACCTCTTCTCTCGTCTCTCCGTCTTCTCTCTCCTCACTCTTTTCGTCACCATCAGAGGCGATACAAGAAACGTTGTCACCACAACCATAGTAGCGAGCAATGTCTTCTCTCTCCTCTCCTCTCCTCTCCCCTCACTCTCTCTTCTCTCCGTCACCATTGGAGGTGACACAGCGAATGCCGTCGTCGCAACCATAGTAGCGAGCGGCGTCATCCCCATGTTTGCAGATCTGAGAGGGTGGCTTCATCTTCGACATCACGATGTAACAACTTGGGGTGATTTTCATGCTGCCGTGGTTTTCAGCAGTGGCGGTGTAATATATCTACTTTGCGATGGTTAGATCTGATTTGCGGTGGTTTTCATGCCTCCATCGTAGTGATGGAGAGGTGTTGTGGTGGTGAGATGTTGGCGGCGACGGTGAATCTGCTTGGGGTGTGGTTGTACTGTTGTTGGTGATGATGTTGCTTATGGGAGGTTTGGGGTGATATTGGTGTTGTTTGGAGTTTTTGTCGGTTGTGCAAGTGGAGGTTCGACGATGGTGGTGGATTAGGAGGCGACGGCGACAGTGAAGGTAGTGGTGGTAAGGGCTCTAGGAACCTTGGCAGAGGACACGTGTTTGTGGTACTGGCAACGATGGTTTGGGCTGTTNTTTAAATTTAAATCTTTCTTCAGTACTCGTGTGCTTACGCCCCTTGGAGGCATTTTGTCTATTTTCGTAAATCTTCACCAGTAAATACACCTCTTTTTGGGACTTTGTCTCAAAAGGTTTGTTCCTTACACAATCGTCTAATCCTTTATTTAATTGTTAGCGAACTGAAAAATCGCGAAACAGAAACAGATAAATTGTGACCAATACATACTGTGTGACCTAAAAAATTATTAACTTGTGACCAATAGTTTGATAAATCGTGACCTAAATATAATTAACTTGATGTTTTGTGACTATAAGATAAGTTGTGTGACTTATAAATTTTGTGATTTGTGATCGATGAACAAATTGTGACCTATAAAATTTTTGAATTGTAACCATAAAATAATTTGAAACATATAAAAATTGTGATTTGTGACCAATTAATAATATGTGATAGGAATTTGTGACCAAATTATATGAAATTGTGACCTTAATATATTTAATTAATTAAATTATAAATAAAATTTAGAAAAATTTAAGATTTGAAATTTTAAACTTAGTTTTTTAAATTTGAAATTGATGAAACTTAATCTCTTAGTTATGAAATCTTTCATTATTGTAATGGAAATTAGTTTTGAGTAATGAAGTGGTGAACTTTTCATCACGAAAATTGTTGACCTTAAATTTGTAGGACCTTGATGCCAACGTTACCTTCCTATCCACTTATAAGTTATCTAGCATTCAGACACAAACTTTTAAGTATTGAGATTGCCATTCCAAGAAAAAGGTTAGTCAAATGTCGATATACAGTGGTACAAGTTATATGGGGGTTGTATGTGGAAGAACGAATAGATAAAGAGTTATTGTTAGGTTTATAATTACGAACCTTGGAAAAACGTGATGTATATATATAGTGAGATATTATGTTACCCTACTCAAGATATTATATTTATATTTCATTAAGTTTAAATACAGTGTTAGGATTTGCTTGAGTACATTAAGGTCTTGTCTGGAGCCACTTAACATCCAAAATCAGACCGTTGATGCCTCACATTTTGACCAACTTGAGAGATGAAGGGGCCCACTTTGTTGAATTTAACGGCCAAAAAATCAATGAAAATGAGATTTTTAAGCGACTCCAGATAGCCCCTAAACAATAATGTTACTCGACAATGTGAATAATTAAAAATAAGGATAATTAGCACAATGCCTCCACCTTTCATTGTTATTATAGAAAATGTCCCTACTTTTTTTTTTTTTAACATTTTCACCCTTATTTCCACATTTCATTGTGCAAATGTCATTTTCACTTATTTTCTCAATTAAAAATTATGAAATGACGAATATACCCCTCTTTAAATAAAACAAAAAGAAAAAAAATTAATTGCAACTACAGTCCCATTTTTTTTAAAAAGCCCAAATAAGTCACAAATAAATTATTAAAAGTGTAATTAGTATATAATGTTACCACCTTTCACCATTATTGCGAAAAATGTCCATACATTTCATTTTTTCTGGCATTTTCACCCTTAATTACACATTTGATTGCACAAACCATCATTTCTATCCAATTTTATCCAATTTCTCAATAAAAAAACTGTGAAATGACGAATATACCCTCATATTTAAATAAAAAAATATTTGTTAAAGATTTCTAATTTTTAATAATTTATTTGAACTCGTTTGCATTTTTTAATTTTTAAATAAATTTAATTTGGACTCATTTCCACTTTTTTTTTTAAAAAAAAAATTAATAGTTTATTGCAGACTTATTTGCACTTCTCAAAAAGGGACTATGATTGTAATTAATTCTTTACCTTTTTATATAAATGGTAGGTATATTCGTAATTTCATGTCATTTTATTGAGAAATTGGATGAAAATTGATAGAAATGATGGTTTGCGCAATCAATTTTGTAATTAAGGGTGAAAATGTCAAAAAAATGAAATGTATGGGCGTTTTTCACAATAACGATGAAATGTAGGGACATTATGTACTAATTATCATTTTAATAATTTATTTGTGACTTATTTGCGCTTTTTAAAAAAAATTGAGACTGTGGTTGCAATTAGTTCTATTTTTTATTTATTTAAAGAGAGTGATATATTAGTCGTTTCATAATTTTTAATTGAGAAAATAGGTGGAAATAGACATTTTGCGCAATGAAATGTGAAAATAAATGTGAAAATGTCAAAAAAATAACACTAACGGAACTTCTCTACTTTATGTATAATAGGATATCTTTAAATTTATAGTAATTCCCTATTTGATGATCATTATTTGATGAAAACAACGTTTTGAATAATATTTTTTGGGAGAATGCGTGGTTAAAAAGTAAATAAAGATTTTAAGTTTACATACAAAATATTTTATTGGATGAATGTGTGATTGAAAATGAGTATGTAGAAAAAAAGAATTTTCAAATAATATTTGTTAAAACAGAGGCTAAAATTTTTATACCATTTATCAGCTTAAAATACAATTAACTTTTTTCATTCAATCTTTTATCTCAATATCATATTATGTAATCCATTATGTACAAGTAACAAAATGATCATAGTGGCATGCTGTTAAAAAGAATGGAATCTCTACACGTTTTACCAAGCTAGCAAAGTAAATTTCATAAGCAGTCACTAAACTTTAACCTTAATTGCAATCAGATATTAAACTTTTTAAATTCGGGACCATCACACCATTAAACTTTAATTTCAAGGCTCTAAATAATCAGTTTAATTTTTAATAACTTTAATTATTTTAAGACCATTAAATAAATAAAATTACTAAAATATAAATATTGCAATTTTAAATTTCCACAACTAGACAATTTTCAATGATAAGTTTAGTATGAGACTAATAATAGTATTATGTTTTTAGAACCTGTTTGGTAACAATTAAGATCCAATTAAAATTAAAAATATGGCTGTTATTAAGTTTCACCCGTCTAATAAAAGTCAACAATAACGACTATTTTTTCAATTTTAATCCGATTTTAATCTCCACCAAACAGGCTCTTAATATAAACTTTCATTTATTATTAGGAAATATTTTCAAAATTAATTAAAAAATATTTGTAAGTGATATTAACATTGGGATATTTTGAACATTATCAAATGCAATTTATTGAACACTAAACATAAAAGCATTAATCTTGTTAAAATGCAAGTGACAATATTTTATTACAATATGGGGTCCACACGTAAGTTCATCCCTGCAAATCACTCATTACATTGGGACTGGGAAGCCCAAGCTTGGAAGTTGAATATGTGAAGGAAAATTCTCGTAAAGGAAAATTGGTCCAGTCTCTCTCTCCCTCTCCTCCCCTCTCTAATTTTTTCTCCAAAACTCAGTTATAATCGAATCTTAATATACAAGATTTTGTGTGTTTATGCTTAAATCCCGCTCAGCTGCTTCGAAACTCACTGAGGCGTGAATGTTGCATGTGTGTGCGTGTAGAACAAAGAACGTCATTTTGTAAGTATATGTGGACGCCTCTCTTCTTAGTTATATATGTACTGTACTGTGATATGGAACAAAAATATGGGTATTCCTGTTTGTGATTTTTATTGTTACACGAGAGATGCATGGTGGTAGTCCTTCTTTGAGTTCTGTAGCCAGGCGAACCAGAAGCCAATGGGAAATGTTTTATAGAAATTGGCACAATGAGGTGAAGAAGGAAGAGGCTAATGAAGGTGGTGTGGGTCATAATGATGGTTCAAATCTTGAAAATAATGAGATTTCTAGGAAAAGGGGTGCGAAAAGAACAGGAGAGAGTGTTGATGAAGGTTTGGGTTCGGAGATTAGTGGGAACAATACCCATAAAATGGGTTCAGTGAGTGGTGGTTCGAGGGGAAAGAAGAAAAGTGTTAAGAAGATTGATAGTGTTGACCATCAGATTAGTGGCTCTTGTTCTAAATCCGGGCCGATTATTGATTCAGAAGATTCAGAAAAGTCAATGGATTTGGAATCATCGGTTGCTGCTGATTCTGATTCTGATGATTCAGGGATGTTAGAATCAAATTCGAGCAGTGAAGAGGAAAATGATAATTCTGATAAGGACTTTGAAGTTAATATTTCATCGACCTCTGGTGATTCAGATGTTTCAAGTTTTTGCAATGATTTTAGCCAAGAAGGAGATGATGATGCATGTTGTGATGGCAGTCCCATTAAAATGAAAATGGATCCTGAAGAAAAGGATCAAACAGTTGTTCATCAAGAGGAAAAAAGCATCAATGTTGGAAAGAATAAGATAATTAATGAGGAGAGAGACAGTAAATTGGCAGGTTTGAAAAGAAATTATGAACCACATTCAGATTATGGTTGTATGGACGATTCTCAAGAAGTTGGAGATGGCAGCAATAATATGAAATCGAGCAAGAAAGAGAATGATGGTTTAAACAAGAGTAGTTTAAAGAAGAGAAAGTTTCCTGGTGTACAAAATTTGGTCGATTGCAACGTGGAGCATGATAAAGATCAAACGAGTATGGCAAGACATCTAAGACCCTCCATGATTTCTAGGCCTCAAAAGAAAAATCTCGACTTGCACTCCGAGAATGAGGAGTCTAAATCACAAACAAAGGGCAGTTGCAACACTAAATGTGTGCAAAGATCTGATCAAAAAGGAAGAAGGAAGATTTGGACATCCACTGAAACTAGAAATATTTACTCAAGTAATATGTCTGACGATTGCATGGGGAAGGAAGCATGTGAAGACATACCTTTTAAGAAAAAAACTCACAAAACAAAAAATCTCGAGTCAATCAAGATGTTGATTAATTCAATAGAGAAGGAAGCACACGAACCTGTGGGAAAACATAATTCTGTTGATATTGATGCTATGAATCCAAAATCCTTGCCACTTAAGTTCAGGTTTGAGGATGAGGAGTCATCTCCGCCAGAGAAATCAGAATGGGAGAAGGAAATTGATTCTCTTTTCTGTGACTTGGATATGGGTCTCCGGGAATCTGAGTTTGGCTGCAAGAATTCTTCAACAGTAATATCACAGCTCTCTTTGCTTGATTTTGCTTGATTTGATGTAAACTTTAGTCTTGCTAACTTGATTAGGTAATTATTTACGAAGGATATAAGGAACTCTAAAATTTTAAAAATTATTGCCAAATAGTTGATTATGTTGTTACAGAAACCAATTACCAGCCATTTCACGTTTTCAATGCCCCTTTAGGCTTCTAGTTGGTACATTGATTTTGTGAATTTCCATATCTTCTTCGTTAACTTTGATTTGCCCAATTAGGTATCTTTTATCTATCTTTTTTACATTTTGTTCTTTATTAATGAGACACCAATAGCTGGAGAGCCAAGTTGAACCTTTGCATAATAGCTCATCAAGATGAAAAATCGACATGTAACCATGTATTTAGACGAGTTTTATTAATGTTTCGAACTCTGTTATTGTTGGGTTAAATTACACTTTTTTTTTTAATAATATGTTTGGGATATTTGTTATTTCTTTCATTCTCCCTTTTTTCCTTTGTTTTAAAATATCTCAGAGAGAGATAATGTATATCAATTTTTCAGATAATCTGTTTACTTTATGTGCAATTTATCTAATATGTACCAATTTTGTTTGTTGATCTGCAGAATAATGATGATGATGACATCATTCCCCAAGATGTTGACTGCACTCAAGCATCCTGTTGTAGTCGAGGGGAGCATGATCCTGTTCTAGATGATCAGATAGGAATTAAATGCAGATATTGTTCTGCTGTGATTCTTGAAATTGAAGATATTTTACCACCTTTTGTAAGTAATGAATTTTGCCCATTTAGCTTCAAAAAGAAGTCCCTTCTTACGGCTTATTTCTACAAACACCGTTTACTCGGTCCTCTATTATTCTAGATGCTAGACATCGTGGTGATGCTAGATACTTTCCGGAATCTTAGACATCATGGTGATGCTAGGTACTTTCTGGAATCTTAGGCATCATGGTGATGTGAGTTTTTAGTAAGAATATTGTGATACGTGATTTTTGACTCATTGGAAGGGTTGTTATGAGCTCATGCTAAATTATTCGTAAATGCACTTTGTCTCAAGTTTGGCCATACAACCTTGTAGTGTATAATATTAGGTTGTTATGGTTGTCTAATTCTGCTAGTGACTTGAGTAATTTGATTGAATGTAGAGTATTGGAGGAGTTTGTTTGAGCATATCTCGATAATTAGCTTGGCATTATTACTGCACTTGGTTAACTATGATCATTCTTCCCGTGAAACTGTAGAGATAAAACTAATTTGACTGGTGTCATGAGTGTAGAGCTGCACATATAATGCATTTCTCTTGTAACTCAGATTACACTCATAATATAATAGCAGTTGAGGCAAACGGACTTGAAAGCATATTGTGACGCTTTGAGAATTTCTACAGTTATTCATTTTGTCAACCTAAATCTGCATTTTGGATTCATATAAGCATATTCAGTTAAACTTAAAAGTAAGTCAACTATACCTTTAAGTAACTTTCAGTTTACAAACATGTCTTGTGCAGTATACATCGCCTCCCGGGAGACAGGACAGGAAATACTTCTATGAATCACATAGTTGTATCTTCGACCAGAATCAGTTTCAGGATTCTCCTAGTGGAAATCCCAGTTCTTCGTCTAATCATGCTGGAGATACAGTGTGGGATTTGATTCGTGGCACTAAAAGTAAATTGTATCATCATCAACGGGAAGGGTTTGAATTTATGTGGAGAAACATAGCTGGGGATATTTTCATTGAGAAACTGAGAAGGCCGCTTTCTGAAGATGGTAAAGGATGCATTATTTCACACGCTCCTGGTACAGGCAAAACCCGACTCACCATAGTGTTCCTCCAGTCATTCATGAAACTCTATCCAACATGCCGGCCTGTAATTATTGCTCCCCGTGGCATGCTCCTCACCTGGGAAGATGAATTCCGAAAGTGGAATGTTGCCATACCTTTTCACAATTTGAATAGCCTGGAGTTGTCTGCTGAGGAAAATGCTGTTTCTCCGGAAATTATTAGCCAAGTAGGAAGTCACGGGAGGAGCCAGGAGTACATTCGTTTGGTTAAGTTTTCCTCTTGGGTGAAGGGTAGTAGTGTTTTAGGAATCAGCTACCAGCTGTTTGAGAAGCTTGTTGGGGAGCATCGGAGAAAAAGGGAACATGATCGGATCTGGAAACTACTGCTTAAATTGCCCGATCTTTTAGTGCTGGATGAAGGACACACCCCTCGCAATCACCAAAGTCGAATGTGGAAGGCTTTGACAAAGGTTGCAACAAACAGGCGCATTATCTTATCCGGTACTCCTTTCCAGAACAATTTTAGAGAGCTATACAATACACTCTGCCTAGTTAATCCAAAGTTAATGGTTCAGATTGATAAAATTCGTCAAAGTTGCAAAAAGGGCTGGCAAGAAATAAATGGAACTCGGGGAAAATGGACTAGTTCGTCCAAGTCTATTGATAAAACTATGGATAATGAATCCACAAAGCTTAAAAACATGATCGATCCATTTGTACATGTACATAAAGGAAGTATTCTTCAAGAAAGTCTTCCTGGACTGAGGGATTCTCTAGTTTTCTTGCGGCCGACTGAATTGCAAAAATCCCTACTGGAAATTGCTTCAAAAGCTAAGCCATTTTTTCATGAGGTTTGCTTGGTATCCTTGATCTCTGTCCACCCTTCGTTGGTGGCTAAAGAAGAAATGTTCTCTGCTTATAAGAGTGAAGTACAAAGGATTGAATCAAAAATTGATGCAGGAGTAAAAACAAAGTTTGTCACTAAACTAATATGGCTAGCTGATGCACTTGGTGAGAGGGTTTTGGTCTTCAGTACATTTATAAATCCTTTAATCTTCATCAAGCAGCAGCTTGAGTATCATTTTTCTTGGAAAGAAGGAAGAGAAGTACTTTACATGGATGGGCAACTTGAAGAGAATCAGCGTCAATATTCTATATGTTCTTTCAATGATTTTTCAAGTGAAGCTAAGGTGCTTCTTGCATCAACAAGAGCGTGTTCTGAAGGAATCAACTTGATCGGGGCATCTAGAGTTGTGTTGCTCGATACTGCCTGGAACCCATCAGTTGAAAGGCAAGCCATAAGCCGGGCATACCGGCTTGGTCAGAAAAAGGTTGTGCATGTATATCACCTGATCACATCAGGGACTATAGAGTTTAGAAAATATGCATTACAAGCTCAAAAAGATCGCATATCGCAACTGATATTTTCTCCTACAGACTGGCCACCGACTTGTGATAGCGAAACATCAAATATTGTTGCGGAAGATAAAGTCTTTGAAGCACTGGTTGAAGATAAAAGTTTCAGTCACATTTTTGAAAAGATAATTCACCAACCAAAAGCATCTGATCTGATTGAAACTTCTGATTTTGAGGATCATAAGTGGTAACTCCATCTTAATGTTCCCGTTCCTCGCTGGTGCAGAATGGTGTATCACATACGTCTTCATATTTTGTTGATTGGACTTCACTTGAAACTCCACCAGTTGTACTAAGGTCAGTATGGTATCCATGTAGCTTTTTCTCTCCCATCACTCGATTCTAGACGTATTGCATCACCTATTGTCATTTTGAAGATTGAAGGTTATTACCGCGTGTTTCCATAGATACCTTCAATTTCTTTACGCTTTTTCCATTTTGTATGCAATCACTTGGAATTATATTTGATGGGTACAATGTTAAGTCTGCCTGTTTTGTCGAATCAAACTTCACTTCTGGAAATTGTTAAGTTTGTCGTTTAAGCTCTCCTGTCAATTGAGTTCTGAACAACTTATTATCTCCAGAACAACTACTTATTATAACTTGGGTTGTATAGCTTCTCCAGACTGCCTCTGAATATAACTTCAGCCCTATAGCCATAATGCCATGTTTGTTACTAGGCAAAACCTGATGGTGACTTTAAACCAATATCTTTCGTTAAAACATTATATTAAATATAAATAAGAAAAGATATTGTGATACAAAAAAAAAAAAAAATCCACTTTCACACCTTTTAATAAAGGTTCATCGAGTGGCAAAAGTCTAAAGTAGCTTGATTTACTCTTGTTATGCTCTGCCCTCGTGGAGAGATCAGTTCTACGGTCTTGCAATTCATGCTTGCCTTTTTTGGTTATCTCAAAAAACAAAGGTTGCGTTTGCTTTGTTGTTTTTAAGTCAATTTCAGTTTTCAATTTTCTAGAATGCTCAAAACTTGTTTGGTGTCATTTTCAAAAATGACTATTTGCGAGAAAGTTATTCAAAATTCATCATAACATTCTTCATTTCAGGTACGCCTATTTATAGATTTCTATTCAAATCTTTGGGATAAATGGGTCTTTTTAGTTAGTTACGTACGTCAGTAATTGATTGATTGACTTCTAACTGATTTTGTTACCTGTTTATGTTTTATTCACCAGTTTAATCCTTGCGTTTTTGTTCAAGTACATTGACTCACATTATGTATGTAAGGTTGCTTATAGCGTTTCTCCCTTACGAGTGCTTTAAGCTCATTTTGAGTTTGCATATATTTTTGGCTTATTCGAAATGTTCGCTTAGATACTCTTTATGAATATATAACACACTTTCATCGAACATAAAAAAGGATTACTAATTTCTGTTAATACGCGCATACATAACTATAGAAATTAATAACTTTTTTCAGATTGTTGATCGTCTACGCAATACAAAAAGATTGAATGCGACTGGATCGAATAAGTCAAATTGTATCTGGGTGAGGTTTTAGTTTTTGCATTGGCAAAGGACTAAAACTTCAATTATTTACAAAAAAATTATATTAGAAACACAATAAATCCTTATTGATTAGAAATTACTGTATAGTTCTTGAAACTTTAAGTAGTGTTTGACAATGAAATTTGGATTTTCTATATTTGGGATTTTTTTAGTTTAATACGCTAAAACATTTCGATAACTCGATTGACATAAAATTATCTAAAATTGAATTCAAGTTTCGAGTTTTTTGTACTTTTTTCCAAAATTTCCTTTGATGACCATATCTAATGTGTCAGGTAACTACGACTTTCAAAACCCTTGTCATTTCAGAAAGGTTGCAAACTAACGGTTCGTGCCTGCTTCTCTCTCTCTCTTTTTATTGTCCTAAAATATTAACTAAAACACTCAGATTCGCATTTGAATATTAATAGAAACTTAAAATTTGTCACTTCTAACTATGTTGAAATATTAGATACGTCGAGAAAAGAAATATTGCATAGTCCATTGACCCCGCGGAGAAGGGTGCGGGTCGTGTCAATGTCTCGTGCTAGTCTCTTGTTGAGTTTCCTCTCCTCGCATGGGCATATGCAACTGCGTCATGAAGTAACACCACATGGGCTTCATAATACTCAATTAGGCCTGTAATAAAATTATTTTTTCGTATTTATGAAAAGTATCATTACACGAGCATGGTTAAGAACTTTGTCAGAAAAATGAAAACGTCATGTACACATACTGGCGGTCAAATTCCTACGAAAAGGAAGTCTACAAAATTTCAACAGAATACACACAATTGTGGGTCCTACGTATATTTTTAATTTTAAATACATGGCCCGCACATTTGTGTGCATTCGGGTCAAATTCTGATGGGATTCTTCTGTACATGGGGAAAAAACCAATTCGTAATGAGGAAAATGGCAGATGTTGACATTTAAGCTTCATTACTTGTCCTTTAAAACATTCCATTAAAGATGTAGTATAAAAAATTATAATATATTAATATTATGATTGGTATAAGTGGGATAACAATGGAACGACCATGGGATGAGAAAGACCATTTTCACTCTCGTCAGGTATTTTTATCATCTTAGTCATTTCTCATACCCAGTTAAAGCGAGACATGACAGAGCAAGACAGGTCCCCTGCCCATTTATCACCCCATTTTTTTTTTTTTTTTGCTTTTATTTTTAACTTAGTAAATATTATTAATTTTTTTTTTTTTTTCAATTTGTTAAAAACAACTCAGATTCTTTTTACAAATAACAATAAATCTTTAATTTTTGTTTGATAAAAAACTTAAATTAAAAATTTTCTTTTCCATGTTTGGTGCACATTAAAATTTTCATTTTCATTCTTCTACTCATTTTCAACCACACATTTTTCAATAAAATAATATTTTCCACATATCAATAACTTTTCCTTCTTTTTCAACCACACATTCTCCATCAATCTACCATTCCAAAATACATTCTTTCAAAAGAATGTCAAAAGAATGTGGCTCAAACACACTTGTGCTTACCACTTGTCAATTTAACGCCCTAAGTATGGTATAAATATTGATTTTTCCTTTTTGAAAATAACAAATAAGTATTTAACTTCACATGAGTTGAATAGCTTCTCCACTCTACCTCTGAATATAACTACAAGCCAATAGCCATATAGCAAACAAGCCTGCTATAGTGCTATAAGAACATGCTCATTGACAGGCTTTTTTACCCATACTAGTAAGAAGCACGTGCAATGTACGCGTCATAGTATAGTTAGATATATAATTGCATAAATATAAAAAAATAAAAAAATAAAAAATATTTGTCTTAAGCATTAGTTGCATTAAACTTAAAACACTTGAAATGATATAGGTGACAAAAATAATATTAAAAGATTTGATTCAAAACTTATTTTTTAGACTTGCGTTTGAATGTCTTTCTGTTCTTTCTAAAAAAAAGATAGGACATAGATGATTGGGTGTTGATGCCTTACTAAAGAGATGATGAAGTTCAACCTAGCT
>CAIGRF010377229.1:10626-24866 GCA_903798235.1 Fraxinus ornus | reverse complement strand
ACTTCAAAGAAGATGTTTGTCTATCAGTACTGCATGATGTAGGAGGATTCTTTAGAAAATCATTGAATTCCTTTAATATCTATTTTGACGCCATAGATTTACTCTTTTTAACCGTAAAAACTGAAGAAAAATGAAATTGAGAGAATTGATGTGAGTATGGGGGGTCGAGGGTGGGGTAGAAAAAAAAATTAACGATTATGATTTTACGTTTAATAATTTAAGATAATTTTTATATTTAAACGTAATTGACAATATATTTATTATTATCACATTTTAAGTTTTTTTTTTTTAAAAAAAAAATTATATTGATCCAAATGGATATTCATATCGTGAAATATCGAATCAAATGAAAAATTGTAGGAAAATAAAGTTCGAAAAAAAGACATTGAAATAAGGTTGGGATTGAAAAAAAATATAAACAATAATGACTTTACGTTTTACAATTTATGTAAAATTATTTTTGATATTTAAAACTTATCGATCATATATTTATTATGACCGTACTTCAACATTTTCAACAAATTTTAAATCGCTTAAAACGAGTATTTGCCACTTAAAATACTGAATCAAACGTATTAAAAAAAACACTTAGACGTCTTACTAGAGCTGAGCCATAAAACCATTCAGCTCGGCTCGAAATAAAAAAAATACATAAAAAAAAAAAACGGTTTAGACGGCTTAGCTTAGCCGAGCAGAGCCGTAAAGCCATTCAGCTCGACTCGACTTATGAATAGTAATTCAAAACTCTCTCTTTTATTTATGTAGGAGTAGGATATGATACACGTGACGAAATTTCATCTTTAAAAAAAGGTAAAACAAAAGGCTGTCAATCAAAAACGGTCAACTCATCCTCTATGAATAAGTCATGTTATTGAGAATGTTTGACTAGTTTAATTCTATAGCAAAAACAGGTGGTGACATATTGGACAACATCTATCGTAAATATATTAAATTAAATTAAATTAAATTAAGTGGAAGATAGTTTAATAAAAAATAAAAAATAAACGGTCGTATTTTAATTAATCGAGTGGTACATGTCTAATCCTGCTCAAATTTTGTTAGGCTTGGCCCTCGTGGAGAGAAGAGTTCTCCAATCTTAAAATTCACGCATGCCATTTTTTTTTTCTGCGCTACTATTTACGTCCGTAGTTTTTATATATTCACCCCAGTATAAATTTATCCTTATTTAAATTTTATTTTTTTAAAAAAAAATACTATATTCATTCACATTATATTCCAATATTATCCTTATTGAATTAATTCATATAAATATTATATATCCACATAACTTTTATACGTTCATTTCACTCTAAATCTATCCTGATTAAATTTAGAAAAGTTTGACAAAAAGTAAATTATTTATAAAAGTTAAAATTAGATTTAAAAGAAGATGTTATATAATTATTAGATTTTATCGAAGCCAATTCATTATCTTCTTCAACGTAAACCATCTCCCTCTCTCTATCTAGGTAAACAAAATTTTTATTTATTCATTGATCAAATTCAAAATTACAATTTATTAATTTAATCAAATTTTTATATATTCGACAATGTTATTTGTTATTTTACTGTGATTAATAAGTCAATTTTAATTTCTATCGTTAGATTCAACGTGTTATGAATCTAATTTTGAAGAAAATGTTTTATGAATATTAAGATTTTGATTAAACATAAAATTTGAAAGAATAAAAATGTCCAAAAGTTACTAATTAGGATAAATATTAATTGATGAATGTATAGTGATAGATTTTATTATTGTCTAAGTAAATTTACATAAAGTTAAAAATGTAATATTGATTTTTTTTTTAAAAAAGTGAAAGAATATATAAAATTGGTGGATTAAAATAGTGGCTCCTTTTTCTTGTTATCTCAAAAAATAAAGTAAAGTTACTTTTTAAAATTAAGTTAAAATTAAATTTATTATTGAGAAATTAATTGTGAAAATTATGTACAAAAGAAGTAATTTCAAGTCACTTTTTAATTGCAACCAAACACGTTTCTATCAAACATACAAAAGGACTAAAAATTTTAAATAGCTTTTAATATGCTCATTAACAACTATAGAAATGAATAACTTTCCTCTAGTGTTTTTTTATTATCGCCAAGGCAACGCAAAAAGACTAATGTGAATGTTATCGATAAAAATACTAATCTCGACATCTAAGTGAACACTCTAAAGAGCCAAAGTGTATGCAAATTTAAAATAAACTGATGAGCATGTATAAGCGTGAAGCATCATGAGTGATCCTAAGTGAATAATGCGAGTCATTATACTTTAGCAAAAACACAAGGATTATGCTGGCGAACAATTACAAGTAAGCTAATCATTAACTGCCACATGCCATCAACAAAAGACTCATTTATCCCAAGACTTGATTAGAAATTTATAAATAGATATACCGGTAATGGACAAATGGATGCAAAAATTGAATACCTTCCTTCGAAATAGTAATTTCCCCCCTTGCTCCTCATTGATCATCAAATTAGTGAATCTAGGAAGAGAAAATCATAATTAGGTGATAGAAATTTGTCGACCATAATTTAGAGGTCAACAATGACAAAATCGAATAAGCTAATTTATATTTGGGTCAGTACATTGCTAAATAATTAAAGAATTACAACTTAAATTTACATTTAAAAACACAACAAATCCTTATTGAATAGAAATTATAGTAAAAGTTAATTATATCCTTAATTTTGTTGTAATAATTGATTAGTGGACACCAGGTAATGTTTGAAAATGAAAATTAATTTTTTTCCCATATTTGGAAGATTTTTAGTTTAATGCAATAAATATTTCGATTAACTCCTTTCGAACTAAAATTTAATAAAATTGAATTTGAATATGTTTTATTCGATAGAGAACAACTTTTGATATTTTGTACCTTTTCCAAATTCTATCTAAGGCATATACGAATTTCGACTCTCAAAAACTTCCCATTTCGAAAAGGTGGCAAACTCAAAGTCCGTGCATGATTTTTTTTTTTTTTAGTTCTACGAATTCGGGTAGTGATGAAATGATAGCAATAAGAAATAACACCACATCACATGGGTTGTAGTTGTACAGTACCTTATATTTAATTGTATTTGGTAAGTTTTAATTCAATCCTGAATATGGTAATATTCCCTATTTTCAAAATAACAAAGAAATGGTTCCATTTTTATACGATAAAATTGACAACTTATCTGTTTTTCTCAAATGTAAGAATGGTAACATCACGAGTATGGGCAATGGGCGGTCAAATTCTTTATGAGGCAAACAGCAGATGTTGACATTTATTGAAATTTTGGATTGATCGTAAAAAATTTAGTAAAAATTCTGAGTTTACGTGTAATATTATTTTATTAGAAAAAAGAGAGATAAAATGTATTTTTAAATACTGTCCATTTGAACATTCCATTAAAGATATATGGTGTGTTTGAGCCACATTATTTGGAAGAATGAATTCTGGAATATGATTGATGGAGAATATGTGGTTGAAAAAGAAGTACACCTACTGCCTTGTAACATGCACGAATATAGAAGAATAAGTTCTACTCCCTTTGTCCCAAGCTCATTTTTCTGTCCCAATTATATAATCTTGTTTTTTATTAAGAATATTTTATTTTGTTCGTTTATTAATATATTTTTATTTCTCTACTATTTCAAATAATAATTTAGTATTAATAAATGAGGGTGAATTAGGAAATTTTTCGATGAAAATTGTTTTTTCAGTAACATTAAATAATATTTCTTGATCCATGTGAAAAAACAAAATAAGCATATATATAAATGATGAGACGGAGGAGGTAGTTTTTACTAAAGAATTACAACTTAAAACTTTAATTAATTAAGAAATTCCCGATGTATTAATCAACAAATTTTAAGAAAAATCAAAATTTTCTACCTTTTTGTTTTCCGGTGCCCATCAATTAATTTGCAGCTATTCATATTCCATATCATCTCTTCACTCTTCTCTCAAACATCTCTCTCTTCACCTACAAGGAACTACAACTCTTCGTCTCTGCACAAAGCACAATGTGAATGAGCGTGCATTTAGGAAAAAAGGTTAAAAATTTTATTTGAGGGTGCACTCTCTTCTTTCTAATAAATGTGATATGAAATGAAAATATGGGTATTTATGGTTGTGATTTTTATTGATTTATTATGCAGGATGGCAGGAGATATGCATGCTAATAGTCCATCTTCGACTTCTGTATCCAAGCGAACCAGACGACAGTGGGAAATATTTTATAGAAATTGGCACAATGAGGTGAAGAAGAAAATGGCTGGAGAAAGTTCTGGTAATGGCAGAAGAGATAAGGGTGAGAATTCTGGTGGTGTGGGTAACAGTGAAGGTTCATACTCGGTGAGTCCTGAAAATGATGAGATTTATAGGGAAAATCATGTGAGAAGGACAGGGGAAAGAGCTCATGAAGGTTCTGGTTCCGAGATTATTGTGAAAAAGGATAAAACGGGTTCAGGGAGTGGTGGTATAAGAGGAAAGAGAAAATTGGATGGACTTAATAATGAGGACGTTGATGATCAGCCTGTTGTTGGTGGAGTTAAATGTATGGATGAAAAGGTTGTCTCAACTGGCTCCTGTTCGAAATCTGGGTTGATTCCAAATGAAGGGAGTGTTGCTTGCAAGAAGTGCGGGTTTCATAATGCTTGCACCGGAGTTACTGTCAAAGATGGGAAAAACAGTGGAGCACGACGCAGAGCAAGACCAAGAAATGAGAACAAGGGAAATGAAGTGCCTTTACATACTTCAGTTGATTTAGGGAAGTCCGCGGAACTTTTAGTTGATTCAGAAGACTCAGAGGAGTCAATCGATTCAGAAGGATCATATGATGATTATTCTGATGAGGACTATGAAGCCAGCAGTGAAGAGGAAGAAGATGACTCTGATGAGGTCTATGAAGCCAATCTTTCTTCTAGCTCTGGCGAATCCGACATTTCAAAATACTGCGGTGAAGAAACAGACGATGAAACGTATTTTGATAACTCTGTGGGTGATCCAATTAGAACGAAGGTCCGTCTGGAAGAAAAGGAGCAACCAGTTGTCGATCATTCATTGATCTCTGGCAATTCGGCTTCACTGAGCTCCAATTTTAACCAACAAACAGAGGATGATGCATTTTTTGGTAATGATGTGAGCAGTGCGGGAGAGGAAGAAAAGGGGCAATCACATTCTTTGAGCTCTAGCAGTTCAGATTCATTGATCCCTGATGTGAATTATGTGGACAGTGCGGGTCAAGAAGAGAAGGAGCGAACACTTGTTGAACATTCATTGAGCTCTAAGTCAAATTCTTTGATGTCTAGCGATTCAGATTCGTCGAGCTCTGACATTAATTATATAGGTAGTGCCGGTCGGGAAGAAAAGGAGCAATCACTTGTCTATAATTCTTTGAGCTCTAGAGATTCAGATTCATTGAGGTCTGATTCGGAATCATTGAGCTTTGACATTAATTATGTGGGCAGTACCAGTCAGGAAGAAAAAGAGCAACCTTTGGGCCACCATTCATTGAGCTCTGGTGATTCTGATGTTGCAAAATATTCTGATAATTATCGGGGCAGTTCAATCACAGCGAAGGTTGATCAGCAAGAACAGCAGAAAAGAGTTGTCATTCCATTGAGCTCTGGCGATTCTGATGTTTCAAAACATTGCAGTGACGTTAATGAAGAAAAAGATGATGCATATTGTAATAACCATGGGGCCAGCCCAATTAAAATGAAGGTTGATAGGGAAGGAAAGGAGCAGACAGGCGTTTCTGCTGGAAAGAATAAGATAACTAGTGGGGAGAGAGACACTGAATTGACAGGTTTGAAAAGAAAATATGAACCATATTCAAAGGATGGTTATGTGAACGGTTCTCAGGAGGATGGAGATGGCACTGATGCTGTGAAATTGAGCAAGGAAGACAGTGAATTGGCAGGTTTGAAACGAATATATGAACCATATTCAAATGATGGTTATGTGAATGTTTCTAAGAAAGATAGAGATTACAATGAAACTGTGAAATCGAGCAAGGAAGAGAAAAAGCTTGAACTTGAAAAATTCTATCGGCAAGTTCATGTCTCCAAGGCTGAGAAATCCAACTCTTCACTGAATGTGGAGTCTAAATCATCAACAAAGAAGGATAGCTGCAATACCAAATGTGTGCGAAGAACGGGTCAGAAAGGTACAAGGAAGGTGGGGACATTTAGCAAGGAAAAAACAGGTGCACCCAGAAATCTTGACTTGATTAAGGCATCATTTGATTCCATAGAAAAGGAAGCTGATGAATCCACACCTGGTAAGAAGAAGACTGGCGTAGAAAGAAATCGCTTGAATGTGTCAGTTGATTCCATAGAGAAGGAAGCAAGTGAACCCACACCTGGTGAGAAAAGGACTAATGAAGCAATCAAGATGTTGGTAGATTTGATAGAGAAGGAAGCAGATGGACCTAGGGAACATTTCACTCCTCTTAATAGCAATCCAAATTCCTTGCCATTGAAGTTCAGGTTTGAGGATGAGGAGCCATCTCCACCAGAGAAATCAGAATGGGAGAAAGAACTTGAATCTCTTTTCTGTGATTTGAATATGGCTCTCAGGGAAAGTGAGCCAGGCTGCATAAATCCTTCCTCGGTAATTTCAACTCTTTAGTGTTACTTAAATCTTGTCATATCATTAGTTTCTGTTTACGTTGTAAATATAATTGTCCGTCAGGATTATGTTTGGAGGTATTCAAACACCCTTCAGATCATTTTTTGTTGAGATTTGTCTCCAACACTTGCTAGTGCATGAAACGACTGTGAAGTTCAAGTCTTTTATTGTTGTGTTCTATGATTAAGTGTGTTTTTTTGGTATTATGATATTACTTTCCGACCAATTTTGATTTTGAGTTTCTTTTGATCTGTTCTGAAATACCTGGGAGAAATAGATTTTTCCAAATATTTGTTTATCTTACGTGCTATTTATCTAATAGCCTAACAAGTACTAATTTTGGCTTGCTGATCCGCAGGTTTGTGACAACAATGATGATGAATCCATCCCACTAGATATTGACGTCACTCCAGCAGCAGGGTGTTGTCGAGGGGAGCATGATCCTGTTCTCGATGAACAGATAGGAATTAAATGCAAATATTGTTCTGTCGTGCTTCTGGAAATTGAAGATATCCTACCACCATTTGTAAGCAATAAACTTGGCCATTTAGCTTTATAAGAATCCCTTCTCACCATTTATAACAATGAATACTGTTTACTCATTTCTCTGCATTGACTTTCAGGTCCTTTAGAATACGTGATAATGTGACTTCTTTAAGAGTTATTCATTTTGTCATTATAAATTTGCACTACAAATTCATACAGAGCATGTTTTACTAAGCTTAAAAGTAAGTAAAACTTTAATTACGTTTTTGTTTGAGATATGTTTGGAAATGTTACTTTGTTCTTGTTCATAAGTAAAAAAAAAAATAAAAAAATTGAAGTAATTGATTTGGACAGTAATGTAGAGCATACTTTCAAATAAGTAACTTATTTCCAACTTTAATTCTCAAAAGTAATTATTTATTTGAAAACTAACTTATTTACTTGCAAGTAAATTATTATGCTTTAACCATACACGCACACAGTACTCTCTAATTTTGCCATCTTCTTTTCCAAGTTGTCTGCTTAATTCGATTTACGCTAGTGGATTGTTGTATCTTTTGCAGTATACGCCACCTTCCGGGAGGCAGTACAGGAAAGACTTCGGTGAATCTCATGACCATATTTTTGATAAGATTCAGTTTCAGGACATTGATTGTGGAAATCCCAGTTCCTCGTCCATTCATGAAAGAGGCACGGATTGGAATTTTATTCCTAACACTGTAGATGGAATGTATCCTCACCAACAGGAAGGGTTTAAATTTATGTGGAAAAACATAGCTAGAGATGGTAACGGATGCATTATTTCACATGCCCCTGGTACAGGCAAAACCCGACTGACTATAGTGTTTCTCCAAGAATTCATGAACAAGAATCCAAAATGCCGGCCAGTAATAATAGCTCCCCGTGGCATGCTCCTCACATGGGAAGACGAATTCCGAAAATGGGGTGTTAACGTACCTTTTCACAATTTGAATAAACTAGAGTTATCTGATGAGGAAAATGCTATTTCTGAGAAATTAATTGGCCATGTAGGTTCTCATTGGAGGATCCGGGATCGCATTCGTTTTGTTAAGTTGATATCTTGGTTAAGGAGTAACAGTATCCTAGGAGTCAGCTACCCGCTGTTTGAGAAGCTTGCTGGAGAGCATCAGCGAAAAGAACAACATGATCAAATCAGGGAATTCCTGCTTAATAAGCCTGGACTTCTAGTGCTTGATGAAGGGCACACCCCTCGCAGTGACCAAAGTCTTACGTGGAAGGCTTTGACGAATGTTGCAACAAACCGGCGCATAATGTTATCTGGTACACCTTTCCAGAACAATTTCGAGGAGCTTTACAATACACTCTGCCTAGTTAATCCATTGTTTGCTGATCAGATTGATAAAATTCATCCAAGTTGCAAAAGGGGTAAGAAAATGATAAATAGAACTCGTGGAAAACGGGGAACTTTGACCAAGTTCCTTAGTGAAACTACAAATGATCAACTGATGAAGCTTAGAACCATGATTGATCCATTCGTCCATGTACATAAAGGAACTATTCTTAAAGAAAGTCTTCCTGGACTGAGGGATTCTCTGGTTTTCTTGAGGCCAACTGAATTGCAAAAATCCCTGCTGCAAATCGCTTCAAATGGAAAGCCATTTTTTAATGAGGTTTGTTTGGTGTCCTTGATCTCTGTCCACCCTTCATTGGTGGCTGAACAAGAAATGTTCTCTGCTTATAAGAGTGAAATAGAAAGGATTGAATCAACAATTGATGCAGGAGTAAAAACGAAGTTTGTTACTAAACTAATATGGCTAGCTGATGCACTTGGTGAGAGGGTTCTGGTCTTCAGTCACTTCATTGATCCTTTAGTCTTTATCAAGCAACAACTTCAGTCTCAGTTTTCTTGGAATGAAGGGAGGGAAGTACTTTATATGGATGGGAAACTCGACCAGAATCAACGTCAATATTCTATCAATTCTTTCAACGATGAATTGAGTGAAGCTAAGGTGCTTCTTGCATCACAAAAAGCTTGTTCTGAAGGTATAAACTTGGTTGGGGCTTCAAGAGTCGTATTGTTGGATACTGCTTGGAACCCTTCAGTTGAAAGGCAAGCCATAAGCCGGGCATATAGGCTTGGTCAGAAAAAGGTTGTGCATGTATATCGACTAATCACAACTGGAACTGTAGAGGTCCAAAAGTATGCATCCCAAGCTCATAAAGATCGCATATCGCAGCTGATATTTTCTCCTACAGATGGACACAATTGCCATAGTGAGACATCGAAGATTGTATCTGAAGATAAAGTTTTTGAAGCATTGGTTGATGATAAAAGTTTAAGCCACATTTTTGAAAAGATAATTCATCAACCCAAAGCATCTGATCTGATTGATACTTTTGATTTTACAGATCTCAAGCTGTAACTCCATATGCCATTCCTGTTCACTTTCAACAATTTTGCTGTCCTACCTGGTGCCGAATGGTACAATGTGCACAAAGGTTCTGTTATTTGTAGCTCCACCAGTTGTACGGGATCTGAGGAAGTCATTCTGAAGATAAAGGTTATTTCCATAGATGATATGTCTGTGTCCCTTCAAATTGTTTTCTGTGCTTTTGGGTTCTAATCTTTTAGACGTCTGTATACACTGTTCCAAGTGCTAGGAAATATGTGTGCAGGGGATACAATGACTTGTTTATTAAATTTGCCACTTTTATATCCAGGTTCAAGTTCTGAAGTTCTATATTCCTGTCAATTGAGTTCTCAACTTCTTCTGCTTTTTTCCCTATCTGCTTGTGACCATCATTTCTACAAATTTATATTCATTGAACTGACGTATGTGTACATATCAATCCGTTAGTGTTACAGTAAAACAAGTAGCTCGCGGCCTAGTTTAGTTGACAGTTTTTATGCTACCTACTAAGCTTTCTTGGGGTTTGGATTCTCCAACCTCTGAATTTATATTAAAGAAATTACAATGGAGGGTGACAAAACATAACCTCCACTAATACAATAAATATCTATATCCTACCATGAAGAAAAATATACAATGAGATGTTTGGAAGACAGCCTACAACTTCAGCAGCATAACGGTCTGTTTGTCATCCTCTAGTCGATCTGATTGAGGCCATAGCCCATTTATCCATTGTAATCATCCCCTTAATTTCACCCTTAAATTCGTTTGGCTTCAATAATTTGAACTCTTTTTCTTTAAATCCCACATCGACCACACAATCTGCAATTTTAGTCCCCTCCCTCCAAATGTGTAATCCAAATCTCTGCTCGTGCTCGCATCTTCTGGATAGCCTCTAATTCATATTGAACATGCCACGGTCCTTTATTTATGTGATAAGAACGTATATAGACTACTTTAAAATCCACTTCTTCCCATACATTCTTATAGCCACGTTGCAGCAGATTTTAAGACCTTTAGCCAGAGCTTTGATCTCAGCTTCCAATATAGTTCACTGTCCATAGAACTCGTAGAAACCCCACTCCACATCACCCAAACTATTCCTGAACAAGCCTCCACCTGCAGCCTGTCCATCCCTTTTTAAGGTGCCATCAGAATTCAATTTAATCCACCCTGACTGAGGTTTCTTCCACTAGACAATAACAGGTTTGATTCTAGCAGATTTGGTTTTCGAAGCACCAATTAAGTCTGCTTTACTCATGTTCTCAACCATAAAATCAACTCTTTTAATAACCCTTTTAGCACTAATATTGGTCTCATTATTCTTATCATCATTCATCTCCACCCAAAGAAACCAAAAATGAGCAAAGGCAGAGCAGTAAGGATAGTACCTGGGCCTGAGTGCTTATTTTGCAAATTTTCAATGCTGGAATTGAGCTTTGGATTTTCAAGATTCTTTTCTTCAATACTCACCCCAAACTTGATTCCAGATTTGCTTATAAGAAGATTGTATAGTCTTTCTTCTTCTCTAAGTATATCCAGACATGATTTAATCGAAATTTCTCCTCAAGAGTGGATGATCCAGTATAGTTTGTCAGGCTTCTTAGAGGTTGTGATTATTTCCACCTCTTCACTCAGGTCTGGTGGTAAACGGCTCCTCAATTTGGCTTGATTCCAGGCAGTACCATTCAAGAACTGAAATACGTAAGGTTTTTGAGAGTAAGCTTGAACCACCTTATGGCTGAAAGGTAAAGATGACTATTTCTCAAACCAAAACGATATTTCCCATTCTCCCACCTTCCAAGCAAGACGAGGTTCCACCAGCCCCCTAGCTTTTATCAATCTCTTGTTAGAATAATTTTATTACGTGGGCTTCCATTTGATTGCGATTTTACGGGTTAGATGTATGATTTGCAATAATACTGTGATTAGACCCAATATATTAGTGATCACTTGAGTCGTTGTGCACCTTACGGACTTTATTATTATAATGTGGTAATTTTAAGTATGCGGACCATAATTATGTGAACCCTAATTAGGGTTAGAGTCGGTAATGGGCCGATTTTATAATTTTCTATATAATGGCTAGGTCTTCTCTCCTCTTCATATCATTTTGGCTAGCCCCATTAACGGTCGATTATTTTGAGGAGTAAGGAGAGGAAGATTTAGCTAGTAATATTCATGCATAACAATATCTTTCGCAGGTATGATTTTCAGACCGTCAATAATTATGTGATTCTTGTTTTTAGCATGATTATTATGAAATTTATCAACAATTGATATCAGAGCGGCATGCTAAGATTTGAATCCTTTTTATTCTAATTTAATCGTGCAAATTATATTTTTAGTTTTAGTTTGACCTCTCTAAGAATCTGCACACACTGCAACCCCACGATAATTGCACTTGCAGAACCAGCAGTCATTCATTCTTTAAAACCGAACTTTTACTGCACGTTGCCTTTGTTCTTCTTCTTCTTTACCCGTTGTATTGTTATTAACTTATTATTATAATTTTTCTCCAGCATCCTCCATCTGTCTGTGCATATATGTTTATAATTACCACTAAAATAATTGAAATCTCCCCACTTAATTAATCTGCCCACCGTCTCCTCTCTCTCGTGAATATCTGTGTGCAGCAATTGATGCCATCCTTCTTCCGTCTTTGTGCATATAAATCTGATCTCTCACTCCCGTTTATATATGTATATGTTTGTGTAATTTATTCTCTTACCAATAACTCTAGATTTTTACTTAACTCGAATAATCATCCATTCGTTTTGCTTCTGGTGCGTAATCAGTAGAACACAAACACTGTTTTAGGGTTTTCTCTTAATTATAATAATCCCTCTAGGTTTGGGGATTGTTTGGTGTTCAACAAACTTGGTTTCAGCCGTGTGTGTTTGTGTAATGGGTTTTGCCTTGGGTTTGATAATTATTGCTGTGTGTATAACGTATTCCGCAGCTCGACCGTCTGTGGGGCACCCGCGAGCAGAAACGGTGCTGCTCGTTGGAGCAACGGAGGCGCTGCAGCCCGCAGCGCCGGCTGCTGCTGCAGATAGCAGCCGACGGCTGCGTCATTCCGCAGCTGTGGGCTGGCGGTTACCAGCTCCGTCGCGGAGATGGTGCTATGGCCCGGCGGCGACGCCACCTAGTTTCATTGCCTAGGATTTTGATTTTTGGCCGGTTTCAATTGATTTGGGGATGAGGGCTTCACTGCAATTTGTGTATTTTTGGGGGTTTTGCTTGCAATTTGACAAAGGACCAATTTGGAAATTTTAAAGAAAATGGACCTATTCTGTAATTTCTATATTTTGAGGCCCTTTTAATAATTTTAATTTTAGGGTCAATTTTGCAATTTTAAAATGAAGGACCTAACCTGTAATTTTTTAAATCGTAAGGTTCCTTTTAATAATTTTAAATCTAGCGTCACTTTGGAAATGTTAAAGAAAATGACATATTTTGTAATTTGAGGCCATTTTCATAATTTTAATTTTAGGATCAATTTTGCAATCTTGAAATATTGAATTTGAATTTATGAAATAAGATTTTTAAATTTGATCCACATAAAATTATATTTAAAATTAACGACTTTATATTGTTTTTTGAAATATTTAAATGTTGTTATTATCTTTGTCCATTTAAATTTCATTGAAATTTGGTTGCTAATTTCGTCTCATAATCGTGCATGGATATTGTTTTTCGTCAGTTAATGATTATGTTTCGTGATTATTATTATTATTGAATTTTTTGTGGACTTCAAGTCCGTCTTAGTGTTCTCATTAAAAGAAATATTTTGAAATAAAAGTGGGTGGTAGCTACCGAAGTGGCACTCATTTTATTTATTTGGTTTCTTTAAAAAAAAAAAGGTGGACGTTAGCGTCGTAATTTTGGATTATTGCATATAATATTTTACCCAAAGGTGTTATTATATGTGATATTTTTGGAAATGTGCATGAAATAGTTAATTGGTTTAGAAATCTCCTTCTGTCCAAAGGTTTTGGTGTTTTCGAAAGCCAATATGTTCTGTTAATTGACTCGATTATGTGTTTTAAGAGTACCTTACAGCATGTTATATTGTCAGCCCAAAGGCGACTTTATAATGACGCATCTAGGCTTTTACCTTAATAATGTTCATTTGGTTTTGACTTTAATTACAGATCATCTAATTAGTAGCCCGTATTAATTAGATGAATGTGTTATCATCTATTGTCTGCATGCACTATGTTTGGATGATATTAAATATATTTCCACAGTTTTAAATGCCTCAACTCGTTTGAATCAATTGTCAGCTATTGAAACCTTGACTGAGAATAATTATGTGAGATGAAAACGAGACGTAAAAATAACACTTGGTCTTTTGGGGTTGGACTTTGCAATGGAGAAGTAGCTTTCGAAACCCACAGATAAAAGCGATCATGTATATGTAGCTGAGTATGAAAAGTGGAAAATGACTAATAGACTTTGTTTGAAAATCATTAAGCGCTCCTTATCCGATTCCATTATGGGTACTATTTCGGATAATGAAAATGCTAAAGCTTTTATGAATGCCATATGAGTGAGATTTGTTGAGTCTGATAAAGCTAAAACTGGAGATCTGATTAACAAACTAATAAATATGAGATATGATGGTATAAGTGGTGTGAGGGAGCACGTTATGAAGATGATAAATATATCTTCTAAATTAAAGGCTCTTAAAATTCCCATTGCTGAGCCTTTTTTGGTCTATCATGTT
>CAIGRF010377201.1:0-21467 GCA_903798235.1 Fraxinus ornus | reverse complement strand
GCTTCGATGTGGCACTTTGATAGGCACCACGGTAGCTACGGATAGGTGTCTTTTGATTTAAAAGACGAATAATGTTATCTATCATTGATATTAGAATACAAGTTTATGTGACTTTAATTAATAAGTTCAATTAAAAATAAAATTATGTAATTTATTTAATAACACGTAGTGTCATCTGGACTAGTGTTGTAACACCAATTATTCTAATAACATTACTCAAAAGTTGTGTACCTTTTTGTAATTGTTGCACCATTTCATTTTTTTGTAACTTTTCATTCAATATTTTTCACATTTTCATACAAAAGTCATAACATTTATGAAAGATTATGACTTTTGGATGAACAGTCAATCCAATACGGCATTCCATAGACTATTTTTAGGCAATTAAAATTCATTCTACTATGATTTCCAAAAAAAAAATAAAAAAAAAAATCATTCCACTCCCTTCAAAATTCTATAAATATGCGTACTTTAAGTCCAAATTCTGCTTAATATTTGCGTAGAAGTTTCGTGATAAAGAAAAAAATCCTTTGAAGATTTTTTTTTTTTTTTAAACAACTACTACTCCAAGTCTATTTTTATTTCAAGCTTAATTGTTAATTTAAACGACATGTCCTAATATTGTATATAATCTTTTATATATGGAGAACATTTTTTCAATATTCTCCCAACAAATACGAACATGTTTAACATACAAATATGTAGAGTTAATAGGAATTCGCTCTAAAGACAGTTTTTTTCATCGCTCTGAAAGGATGATCCGGTCGAGAGGTTATTTAAGAAAACCAAGTTTATCTATCTAAAACCCTTCAACAAAAATTTAGCATACATTAAATGGTGCAGATATACCTACTATCTGAACAGCACAGTTGCCCATATACATCCAACACAGAATATACATCATTTTAAACATTAACAATATTTGAAATTGCTGATGCTATTTTGAATATTTAAAAGTCTAAATTATGCTAACAAATATGCAGCAAATGCCAAAATGAACATTCCTCTCTGTAGATAGCTATCTACTTAATCATATTCCAGGAAACAATTTTAGTAGTCAGAATCATCCGTTCGTTGAGACGCACTAAGACCATCTCCTCTTTGGTTGATACCCGATCGTTGAACTAACCGCTGTAATATCTGCACCACTTCGGACATTGGTGGCCGAAATTCTGGCTCAGACTAATATAAATCATCCAAAAGAAAAAAAAAAGGTTGATAAGGTGTTTGATCAAATATAAGAGATATCTGTGAAAAGATACTGCATATGCCAATATGAAAGCCATCTGAAAGGTGCAAAAAAAATTGAAAAAGGTGTAGCTTCTCACCTGTACACAAAGAGCAACCGCATCAGCAAATTGAGAAAGAGACTTAGGAGGGTACAACCCATGCAATGCAGGATCGACCAGTTTTGCCAAGGCATCTATATCATGGAGCTGTGGTGAGGCCCACCGAACAAGAGATTGTTCATATCTTGGTTTTGAACTATGAATGAAAGAAGCAAGTAAACTGTTTCAGAAACAAGGACTAGTGAACTACATGGTAACCAATATTGAAATTTTAAATCCAACACACCTATCGAAAGGCAATCGGCCTGTCAGCAACTCTAGCATTACCACCCCGAAGCTGTATACATCACTTTTTACAGTGTAAGCAGAGGGTTTTGTACATTCTGGTGCATTATATCCAGTTCCAAGGTTTTTCATTCTCTGAAGAACAATATCAAACTCGGGTAAGAAATGACAAAAGTCCCTCTGATATAAGGGCCAAGGTTTAAAAAGGCGTATTGAAGCGGTTTTTCTTTATGAGGCGAAGCGTAAGCCTCGAGACGGATTGAGGCCTAAGCCTCACAAAAAACAAAAAATCTAAGTAAAAGAATTATAAAATAATACAAAAATACAAAAAAATAAAAGTTGGANAAAAAAAAAAAACATTACAGAAGTTAGAAATCATTCCATTTGCAATGGAAAAAAAAGAAGCAGTTTAAACTAAAAAAAAAGCCTAATAGTCTGCACTATCATCACTATTACTATCATCGTTAATGGAATCATCATCAAATCTAATTTCCCCATCATCTTCCTCTTCGCTACTATCAATTTCTACAAAATCATCTTCCTCATCCACCAATTACAATGTAACCTCATTTTATTGTTTTGTTTGGGCCCAAAATGCCTTTTTAACAACGGCGTCAGACCTTTCGGGATTTAGGGCAAATTTCATCATTTAGGGGTCAACTGACGGATTTATTATTTACCCAAAATTTAGAAATTATTGTTAATTTTTGCAATTTCAAGATTTTGTTTCCTTAATTAGCTCATTAGATTTTTTGACTGGATTAGCCAAATTAACCAACTAGAACATATGACATATCATTATTGAATGAATTTAAAAAATTAGATTTTTATATATAGATTTTGATAATGGTTGAAAATTGATATCTTCTAGCCTCAAATTCTTCTGTATTTCCTCCCATTTCTCTCATTTTCTATTCCTCTCCTCTTCCCTATTTCTCTTTCTGTGTTACTTTATACTTCAATGAGTCCATTGATAGGCAGTGAAAAGAGATGTTCATGAAGTTGATGTATGAAGGAAAAGTGCACTAGTGATTTGACGACGTCTAAGGATTGCGTTATCAAGATTGGTACTAAACGCGTTTCACTTTAATATGAAATACAAAATTGTATAGGAGCACACTGACTCCATCATAAGATCCATGATGTCTCCTGAAAGTTGTTGAGGATGAAAGGCTCTAAACCCTATAGAAAAATATATTCGAAGTGATTTTGAGCCAAAGGTCTTCATGGAAGGTGTTAGGTCTAAGTAAGTCTTGATAAGTACCGAGTCCAAAATCATTCAATTCAGTTGTAATTGGGTTAAGGTTGAAGGGTGTCAAAAGGTTGGAGAAGTATGGCAGGAAAAACACTGAAATATTAAAACCACGTCTACCGCTTAAAGTCACTCTCGAGCCTCATTAACAGAGAGAGATCGCTCATAGACCGCAAAGAAAGGAGCTCGAGTGAAGGCAATTTTGCCTGACCATCGCCCCACACCAAAGGACCACTCGAGCGATTTACTATGGAGGGAAACCCTAGTTTAGCCAATTTAAACTTTGAAACACGCTCAAACCACCTAAAACTGCAAAATGCTGTTTATATACAAGATTGATGGTTGTTTTTCAGTGTGTTGGAGAAAGAAAAACCTAGAGATCAATTAGGTTTTTGAAAAATTTTGCTTTTTATTTCTCTTCCACATTCACAAAAGAAAAACAAATTAAAATCCTCTACTATACAGATTTTTGGGTTATGATGGAGGTGAGAGATAACTCGAATTCCAGTTGACTGAGAACAAGTTTGTTGTTGGAGAACCATGCGGGAAAAGAAGTCTAGAGGTTCTTGAGTAGGCGTCGGAGTACACATCCGAGGAGTTCTTCGGATAGTTATAATTTTAAAGTCAAAGTCTACTAAGTTTTAGTTGCACCTGGATCACATTTGTAAGTTAAACCTTTTCATAGTGGATCATTTGATGGCACCGTATGTCTGATGTTTTTTCCGCTTGAAGAATTCTTTTAAGGGTTTTTCCTACATTAACAATACTTGGTATTATTTACTTTTGAGCATGTTATTTTACTTGCTTTATTGATTAGGTTGTTAATAATTCGTTATTTATATCTAAACCTGTAATATCTACACTAGATAATTTGTGACTATTATAGATTATATTTGTTGATTTTAAATTCCGCGTATAACACACATACACCCCTTAGGTGTTAAGTGAGTCAAATGATCAGTTTTTTAAGGTGAGGAGACTATGGAATATAATGTTTTATTTTCCTTGAGTTCGTGGATGAAATAAATTAGTTGAACATGATTTTGACGCAAGACGAGACTTTTAATTTTTATAAGTTGGTTTATAAGTACATCAACCAACAAACTTCAGAAGATAAACTACTGATGAAGACTTCAAAGTTGATCCAACTGGAATTCAAAAATATATGATAATTTTAAATTGTCCACGAAGAAGATAAAGCGAACCATGATTACTATGAGCATGTCTCCCGAAGCCTGACATAATATTTCCTTAGGTTTTCTTTAGAAAGTTACGTAACAATAGAGGTAATGTTCCGTATCCCCTTCCTAAGTGCCATGATTTAATTTTACCAATAATAAATGGGTAGGGGTCCATGACAAGCCCTGAAAGAAACTAAGTGCTTTTTAATTTGAAAACAGTTACGAGCACATTGGTTTAGCTTATGTCTTTCTCGCTCTTCTAGAGAGTAGCTATATATGTACTACTGTCAAGAAAAGCAAGAAAAAATTAAAAAAAATTGATTCTTTTTCAGAAATAAGCCAAGTCAAACATGCTCATATTCTAGTCATTCTTAAAATATTTATTTTGCTTTTCAAGTTTCATTTATTTCACTGCTATCAATTTTGGTTCTGTATTTTTGTTGAGTTGGAAGAGACGGACAGAGAAATGGGAGTGACATCAGGCATCCTCTTCACAGTCTAACATAAATTATCATATGGAAGCAGAAAAAGTAGTAGTCACCCACAAACTCAGAATGTACTATCCAGGCTAACAAGTGCCTTTCTATTTTTTGTGCCACTAAAACTAAAGTTGCCTTTGTGTGATGTTCAAGAAAATAAAAAAATGGATCAAGATCACAAAGTTTATACTAATCTTCTGCACACAAAACCAAACAAATTTATTGAGTATATTCAAATCCTCTGAACCTGGAATCTAATATCAAAATTTTGGCAACCTTTAGATAACATTAAACAACGCTATTTCTTCCCAAGATAATAACTAAATCAATGACAATACAGATGAAAATGTAAGAAATGGAGATAGAAGCATTAAAATCTAGAAAAACATATTATACATACCTCAAAAAATGTAGCCAAACCGCAATCAGAGAGACGAGGATTCAGTTCAGTGTCGAGCAAAATATTGGAAGATTTTATGTTCTTGTGCACACATGATGGTGAGCAAACCTCATGCAGGTACCTAAATATATAAAAATGGTTGGAAGATCGAAAAGAAATGCGGCAAATGAGATATAACTAAAGCATGAGCTACTGAAACTAATAGGCGGGCAATATATTATTGAAGTTAAAGTAATGAAAGAGAAGCAGTTAGATTTAAGTATCCATGGATGCTCAAAGTAGTCAAAGAAGTAGGTTAGTCACACAAATAATGATGTTGAGAGCTGAGAATGATTTCTGAATAATGCTTGTGTACATACAAAGTGATTCACAGCCTATTTATAGTGCTTACAGGTGAAAACGAGAAGAAAATATTCTATTCTATGCCTAGAATTACAATAATTGATCATCGGTATGAAAAGGAAACACTTCCCCAAGATTGAGCAAGTTTTTCAATTCCCATTTGCTTGAGATAATTGGAATGATCAATCTGTAAGTCCCTTTCAGTATGATAACCACCTATATTTCTATGTAAATATACGAGATTCTTGCATACCAGCTCACAATCCAATTTATCCTTGATGAAATGATGATCAACTTTAACGTGCTTAGTTCATTCAAGTTGAACTGGATTGTGGTACATTTATAATCAATTTTCTGTCAGGATATGGAATCATAGGACCTACCCAACTCACTCTAAGATCACTACCATTGAATTTTATCCAGAGAAATTCGCAGCCAGTGCGCCTTGACCAAAAATAAGACTGACACTGCCCAAGAAATTGCACCAGAAAATCAAAATTTCGATGTGCATCGGCGATAACCTCTTCACAAGAAAAAGAATAAAAGTAAAGAAAGGTGAAAACCTCCAAATCTAACAGAAGTCAACATATTTTTTGAATTGTGTGTAACCGTTGAGATTTGCATTGATGCAACATGTAATGACACCAACATTTAGGCTCCATTTGGATCTTCAATTTTAGTCAGGAAAATGAAACAAAAATAGGGTACAGACTGATTTCCATGATTTTCCTGTCACCAAAAATAACAGCATATCCAAAATTATTTGAAGTATCTGTTTTGCTTATGCTTGACAACCATTTATCTCACATTTTCCTCGGACAAAAAAATCAAGTCGTATTTCCTTAGCATTCTATTCACACAAAATCCACATATAAAAAAGCAAAATAAGGAAAACTAGATACTTTGACACACAGCACCACGTGGTACGAAAAGAATGGAATGCAAGTAAATTGCTGCAGAAAGAATAGTGTAAATGCGACTTACTCAACAGCATGGGCTGTTCCCAGGGCAATTCTGACTCTTGTGTTCCATGTAAGTGGTTTGCTGAAGTCATCTGACAGATGCAGAAATTCATGAAGCGAGCCATTTCTAAAGTACTCATAAACTAACATGTTCTGTCCCTGTTCTCTACAATAACCAACAAGTTCAGTAACATTAGGGTGGCGAATCTTAGAGATGTTTGAAACAATATCTGCAAATCCTTCCCCTCGTTCCCCTTGAAAAAGTGAGGAGTCTATCTTCTTCACTGCAAGAACCTGCCATAACAAGAAACAGAGATGTAACTGTTGATATGATATATTATAGATAAAAACTGAAGACTTCACAAAACATAAGTCCCAATTTACACCTCCTCGGAGTCTAATTGTAGCTGACTTCTATCGTGCATATCTTTAGAAGCAACAAATTCTCTTCAAGCTTGACTGAATTTCTTAACGAGTCAAGCTCAAAAATCTTCTATTAAACCAAGCTCAAGTGGTTTATATCTTCTACGTAATTTATTATTATTTGCGAATCAAGACAAGCTCCGGATGAGATTGATAAGTTGACGAATGTTGAAACATATTTAAGCATCAAACTTCTTGTTTGACTGTTGAATCCATTTCAAACGGCAAGTAAAATAGGCTTTCAGCCCTTGTTTTTAGATTGAAACTGGATCTATGGAACCAACACGATGGTATTAACCTATTAATAAAGGCACGGCACTGGTAACACTAAAACTCATACTTCAACTTCAGATGACAATGACTACACAACATGTTACAAGCATTTAAATTGACAATAAAAACAAAGAAATACGATACTGTTTCATTCGTTGATGCAATTTTCTCAACCTTAGATAATTCTCCCTCTTTCCCACCCACAGCTCCCTCCTCGTTATGAACATATCACTGTGTGAAATGTTCATTCTTCATAGGACACAGGAATCAAAAAATAACAAGAGGGTACACAAGAAAAAATATACTGTAATTTATATGCACTTAGAAAGGTATTGCTTACCTTCCCATCAGCATACTTTGCCCTATACACACGACCAATAGATCCCTCGCCCAGAAGGCGACCTGTGGCAAAGTTACCAGTGGCAGTCTGCAAATCAGCCAAAGAGTAAGAGGCAATGGCGACTGAACTGCTCGTTTTTACATCCAAATTATTTGCAAATTCATTGTTGTTGAATGATTGGAGACGAGTTGAAGATGGAAGCTTGAGACTGATTGAAGGAGAAGCCTGTAAACCTTTTATTCTATTTGAGGAAGATGATTTGAATGATTTCAGTTCTGTCTCCAGCAGAAAATGTTTCAGTAGCAATTCAGTATATATTGATCAACACTAAAGACAAAATTATTTACAGTGATATAGAAAAACATAGTACTGCAAAATTATTTTGGGAAGTATAGCATTATTATATTTCCGAAGCCAATTCCATTATTTTCTTTTACTAGGAGTCTATGTCTGGGTGATAATGTCAGGAAGGTTTTCTGGATGACAGCATCTGCACTTTTTTCAGAAATGGAGTCACCAGAAAGGAAACTTGCCGGAAAAAAATGCAATTCATAAATAACACAAGCTAGTTTATTCAAGGACCTTCTGCATTACTCACAATTTTGTGCAGGTTGTTGCTGCAATTAGCTACATTAAAACAGTCTAGTGCACAAGGATTAAGTCAACTAGAACTGTTTTGAAGCATGTATCCTAAGGATAAATTTCTCAGGCATGAGTTATTCAGAATTCAACACCAAATCCTGATCTTGGACTTACTAGGAAACACTAAATTTGTTAATAGTATGTGACAATTAGGAAATCTTAATAAATAGATTTAATAAGGGATTATGAATAGCTGAAAGACCATGACCATTCATAATTAATGTTTGACCAACATGTAAGCCTCCCTGAATTTAGCAAACCCTCAATTCTAATATGTTGCACATGACAAATATATTTAGTTTTTCCATTCCTCTCAAAGATTGTAATACAAGATTAGCTTGGTACCATTGCATCTATGTTTCAATCTGAATTGATCATAATTGACATCATTCTAGTCACAGAGTTAATCCAGTCATCTTGTTGTATAACATGATTAGGCCTTTGCATATTATCAGACTTTGACGTGAGGGCTGCAGCTGGATTCTTTACCCTTAATTTTATTCTTCGCTTTTTCTAATTGGAGAAGGAAAAAGATTGTCACACCAAATGTAAAGTTTACCTCTGAAGTCCTTGTGTGATTTAGCATGAAAATCACTAGATAACTCGCCAGATGAGAGTGGAGTGAAAGGCCTACGAGGGCTAAGCATATCATCTTCAATATAATGTGTTGGAGGTGGCTTAGATCTCCTTGAGAATAGATTAATCACAATCCCAAGGATAATCAGAAAACCCAGGACTATACCAGCAATTGCAACACCACTTAGACCAGACTTCTCATTCTCTTTATTCGACTGGCTAGCTCGAGTATCACTTTTCGTCCCTGGAGGAGGAGGAGGTGCAGGACCAGATGACCAAGAATTTCCACCAGTCCTTGGAAAAATGATCAAAGTTAGGAACATAAAAACCATTAAACACTGTAATTGTAGCTGAATGCTCACTTTATATTGTCAATGTTTTTCAATTCATTAGGAATCCAGCCAGTAAAT
The DNA here is from genome assembly GCA_903798235.1 of Fraxinus ornus. Classification (NCBI taxonomy): domain Eukaryota; kingdom Viridiplantae; phylum Streptophyta; class Magnoliopsida; order Lamiales; family Oleaceae; genus Fraxinus; species Fraxinus ornus. The sequence goes on along the minus strand of CAIGRF010377201.1, from coordinate 12,613 downwards.
TTATTATTTGCTACATTCCTGCAAGTAAAATTCTTGTATTAGGTTCTTCATATCAAGAAGTTCAACATGAGAGCAAAAAATCAAATATATATCAAACAGCTGATGATTAATATTCCATTGCCATTGCGTAAAAATCAAAGTTTAAAACATGCTTCTCCCAACTCCATGAGGTTAGATAAAGCATTACGGTTCCCTCGTTGATGGAAGAAATGGACCAGAAATTTGAACAACTAAATCCACTTATGAACATTGATCTTTCAGCATAAGAATTCCAAATGCTTTCTGCGTAGATATTAATTAATTTATGCATTTATCAGCTAGAGATCCTTATGATCCACTTCCATGAATACTGACAAACTGCTATGGAAATCCTTGAAAAACTAAATGTACTTCATTCCAGGTCGATGATATACAACAATTATATGATTAGGAGGTAATTTAAACTTAAGAATCAATTTATAGCCCTTCATCTCTTTCTGTATGAAGGTAAAGGGAACATCTCCATCTAAGCCTCAAGGCCCCCAAGAAATAGAAAACTATTTCATCTGTTTAGCCCAACCTTTAATATGCATCCTTTAGTTGAAAAACAATTACAAACAAACAAGAAATTCATGGTTATGAAACCAATAAATTGGTATCAAAGACTTTGAGAACATCATGGTTTGTCCAGCAGGAGATCTGATCTGGGAAAAGGGCATGAAACATTGGGAGGGGAAGAGACACACATGTACAATCTTCGAAGCTTAGACCTTAGAAAGAAATTGGTACATTCACTCTTTAACCTATAAACAAACAGACTTGATGGAGTCAGTGTTTCCTCCAGCATGCTTCAAGTGTCATGAGGCCTGTGGCTGGTGTTGTCTCATGGTTACGCACATCTTTTTTCACGCATCCATCCATCACTAACCTGCACATCTCCAGGTGTAGGTGTGTGTGTGGGGGGGGTGTGGGTGCGTGTGTATAAACACACACAGAGATACATATATACATATACACGCTCACACAATAGCACTTCACATTTAATGGAGAAAACCAGAATGCTTAAATTTAGAAACTCTTCTACACGATGTAGCATTTCAAATCCTTGTAGACCACGTTTCCCCTTTTAATGTGGAAATATAACTCCATTTATATGGTACCTTGGACCACCAAATTTTCCAAATGAGTTGACTAGAAAGTAACAGTATGATGAGATTGTGTTAAAATGTGTTTTTTGCTCTTCCAAGACACAATATCTCTACAAAAGCCATTTCAGGTCTTTATGCTATGAGATTGAAAGGGAAACAATGAAATAGATACTTCATAAAGGAATAAGAAGATCGAAAAAGAAAGTTAAATACTGCCCCATCTCAAACTATAACTGACTCTACGGACATAAGATTACAGAAATATATACATCAAGGGAATAAAGATGCTTCTAAGGCAAGATCCTGTACAAAGTCCAGAAATTAATAAACCATGTGAAACTATATAATCTACCTTGTTGAATAGCGCATAAAGTAGACAAGTAAAATGTGTCGTATGAAAATTCACTATATGCTAGAGCAACATATATCCCTCTAATTAGTGCGTACTTACAGATCATCAAGAGGCAGATTGGAGAGGACATTAATTGAACCAGTGAATTTGTTATTCTGCAAATACCTTCAAGACATAAAGAACCATCAGCACCACTAAACTCTCAAATCCGGTAAGTAGATGCACTAGTGCCTTACAGAGTGCTCAGGGTTGAGAGGCTTTTAAAACTCTGGGGCAAATCACCCGACAGTGAATTGGAGGAGAGATCCCTGGATGTAGTACCAAAAATTGGTTAATGAATATAATAAAGAATCAAAATATATATATAGTCCAATGCATGGACATACAAAAAGTTCATATGAAATTTGTTTACCTGGTTTTCCTTATGAAATTAGAAGCCTACAAAGATGATCGACAGTTCTAGGTGGGTTGGGCTGTCTCAATGACATACAGATTATCAACAGTTCTAGGTATTACTCCTTTTCAGGAGGAAATTTATCTACTTGGAGGATCAAGAGACAACCAGTTGATTTTAGTGCACGGGCAAAGGTCGGTGCTATGGATCAAGAGATACTTGAACTAAATTTGTCTAAAAATAATACTCCTACATTTGAAAAGAGTCAAGGGTCAAATCATGGTTTATTGTGATAAAGCAGCTACGACTATACCACGCAATCCAGTTCGACACAAGTGGACAAAGCAGGTAGAGGTGAATTCCCTAAATGATGCAAATTCTCCATTCAATTCAAATAAGATTGTTCCATGAAATGAACTGCTAGAAAGACTATTGGATTACATGTGCCCCATATTTATCAAAACATAAGATGATTCCCCAATTCAAGATTGCTCTAGCTATCCATCCTAATTCCATCCATGTTTCCTTTTCTGATTTTATAGCAGAAGATCTCTAAAGGATGACGTACTTTTTTTGAGTGAAAAGGTAATAAGAGGGCACACTTTAGAGAGACACCATACAAAGGGTTGAAGTAATTAAATTGGAAAGGATTGTGGGCTCCAGTATGTGATGAGAATGTATAGCAGGAGACAACAGTGAGGTTGAAGCAAGTAAAGGCAGAGAAGGGACTGGAACAGCATTAGTGTAGGGTTATTCTCTATATCGCTTTCGTTTAGAAATATTGGGGATAGATTCGAATGAATGTTTACAGGAGTTTATGGGCTAATGCTGATAAGAGTAGAAGGGGCTTGTAGGATGAGTTGGTTGGTATGATGGCTTGGTGGAATCTCCCAACGTGTATTGAGGGTGATTTTAATGTAGTTCGATTTCCTACTGAGATGTCTAGTGGTGGGAGACTAACAGGGGCCATGGAGGATTTCTCAAATTTTATCAGGGAGAATATATTGGTGGATTTGCCTATGATTGGGGGAGATTTTACTTGGTCATGTAATCGGGATCAACTTGTTCAATCTTAAATCGACCGGTTCTTGATCAGTGGAGAGTGGAAGGCCAAGTACTCAGATATCACTTAGAGGAAATTATGGAGGGTGTACTCTGATCATTTCCCTATTTTGATATCGAGGAATATGAGGAGTAGTGGAAGAAGACCTTTTAGGTTTGAGAAGATGTGGTTAAAAGTAGAAGGTTTTCGGGAGCGAGTACAGACTTGGTGGGCCTCTTATAATTTCAGGGAGTCTCTCAGTTATATGTTAGATCAAAAGTTGAAGACTTTGAAAGAGGATTTAAAAAGGTGGAATGAAGAGGTGGTGGGCAATGTCAACTGTCGTAAAATGCAAAGTCTTTCAGATATAGAAGAGTTGGATAGGAGGGATGAGAGTCAAAGGTTGGTTGGGGAGGAGAATGAGAGATATGGAGTATTAAGGCGAGAGTTGGAGAGGTTGGTGGAGATGGAGGAGATTGCTTGACATCAGAAATCTAGGGTCACGTGGTTGAAAGAAAGGGACAAATGCACCAAGTTTTTCCAAGCGGTCGCTAATTCTAATAGGCGCAACAATTATATCACATTGTTAGAGGTAAATGGGATTACTTATGAGGACACACAGGGTATTGGAACCCAAATAGTGAAATTCTATCATAATCTCTATTGGGAACAGTTTGAGTAGAGGCCATAATTGGAGGGATCTGATTTTTCTACTATCACAGGGGAGGATGCCGGTTGATTAGAGAGACCATTTGGAGAGGATGAAATTAAGGAGGGAGTGTTTAGTATTAATGACGATAAGGCCTCGGGAATTAATAGTTTCTCGTTCTTATTTTACAAGGCGTGTTTGAAGGTGTTGTGACATGACAATATGGATGTTGTTATTTTTTTTAGTGTAGCAGGTTCTTGAGAAGTTCTAATGCTACATTTATTATGCTGATTCCTAAGAAATCGGGAACGATAATATTAAGGATTTCGCCCTATTAGCTTAGTCAGTGGGGTGTACAAAATTATTGAGAAAGTTCGGGCGAACGGAATAAAGGAGGTGCAGGCGAAAGTGGTGTCTAAGTTTCAGAATTCTTTATTGAAAGGGCTAGATTTTAGATTCCGTACTTATAGTGAATGAATGCATTGACTTAAGATTGTGCCCGGGAGTTCTAGGGATGTATGTAAGCTCGATATTCAGAAGGCTTATTATCATGTGAACTAGGGGTTCCTTTTGTATATGCTCAAGCGATGTGGCTTTGGGGATAAATTGTGTAAGTGGATTCAGTTTTGTATCTCTACTGTTTCGATCTCAGTTTCGGTCAACGGTACCCTTAAGGTTTATTTTCGCAGCAAAGGTTTGAGGCAAGGGAATTCTTTGTCTCCATTGATGTTTGTTATTGTAATAGAGGCTTTCTATAGGATGATTGAGAAATTAGCTTAGTCAGTGGGGTGTACAAAATTATTGAGAAAGTTCGAGCGAACGGAATAAAGGAGGTGCACGCGAAAGTGGTGTCTAAGTTTCAGAATTCTTTATTGAAAGAGCTAGATTTTAGATTCCGTACTTATAGTGAATGAATGCATTGACTTAAGATTGTGCCCAGGAGTTCTAGGGATGCTATGTAAGCTCGATATTCAGAAGGCTTATGATCATGTGAACTGGGGGTTCCTTTTGTATATGCTCAAGCGATGTGGCTTTGGGGATAAATGGTGTAAGTGGATTCAGTTTTGTATCTCTACTGTTTCGATCTCAATTTCGATCAACGGTACCCTTAAGGTTTATTTTTGCAGCAAAGGTTTGAGGCAAGGGAATTCTTTGTCTCCATTGATGTTTGTTATTGTAATAGATGCTTTCTATAGGATGATTGAGAAAGTTGTGGGGGAGGGTTTGATAAGGGGCTTTACGGTTGGTCACTTGTATGTGTCCCACTTGTTATTTGCAGATGACATGCTGATTTTATGTGATGCAGATGATGAACAATTCAGGAACTTGCGCCACTTACTCCTATGATTTCAAACGGTGTCTGGATTGAAGATAAATTTGGGAAAATCTTAGGTTATTCCAGTGGAAAAGGTTACTAACGTGGAGGAGTTGGCTAATATATTGGATTGTAGGATTGCGCAATTGCCTATGTCAAAACAAGGACTCCCTTCAGGGGCACGGATTAAGTATACATATATGGAATGATATTGTGAAATAGGTGGAGAGGAGGTTAGTGGGGTGGAAGCGTATGTACCTTTCAAAGGAAAACCGTCTTACTCTCATTAAATCCACTCTCTCCAATCTCCCTACTTATTTTGTGTTATTGTTTCCTGTTCCAATTGCAGTGGCAAATAGATTAGACAGAATTCAAAGGGAATTTCTTTGAGAAAGGTTGGGGGAGAAGATGAAACTTCATTTAGTTAATTAGGGTGTTGTTTGCTATCCTATGAGGATGGGAAGCATTGGATTAAAGAGCCTTGTTTTGTTTAACAAGGCCTTATTAGGCAAGTGGTTGTAGCGATTTGGGATGGAGAGAGAGTGTTTTTTAAGAGAAATCGTACGGTGTGATAGAGGGGGATTGGTGGTCGTGGTTCTTATGAGGTAAGTTTGTGGAGGTATATCTGACGAGGATGGAGTGACTTTCGAGATAGATTGACTTTTGTGGTGGGGAATGGTAATAATATTAGATTTTGAGATGATTGTTGGTGTGGAGATCAACCGCTAAAGGTGGGGTTTCCTTCCTTGTATCGCATTGCTCTGGTGCCTTCTGCTATGGTACATGATGTAATAGTCATTCAAAATGGGAGTTACAATTAAAATATTGTTTTTTTAAGATGTTTACAGGATAGGGAATTGGAGGATTATGCATTATTTTTTATCTCCTTGCATGAAGTGCAAATCCGAGTAGGAGAGGGTGATCGTAGCAGGTAAAGGTTAGCTCGGGATGGTATTTTTTTTAGTTTTTGCATCCTTTTTAAGATCTATGGAGACTTCATTTACCTAGAAGATGGTGTGAAAATGTAAATTGCCTCACGGGTGGCATTTTTACCGTGGAGGTTGTGAGGGAGCAAATGTTAACATTGGATAATTTTCGAAGAAAATGTTTTTACGTAATCAAGTGGTGTTGTGTGTAAGAGGGGTGGGGAGACGAATGACCACTTATTCATTCATTGTGATGGTGTTCGTTGGCTGTGGAACAGCATTCTGACTTCTCAACATATGGATTAAGTGTTGCTTAGGCACATAGAGGACGTGTTGCGGGCTTGGAGGAGAAAACTTTGTGATAAGGATAGCAAGCTTGTCTGAGATCTTATCTCGACAAGCATTGTATGGTGTGTGTGGAGAGAAAGGAACAATCGTTGTTTTAAAGACCAAACACGGACGACGGAGTAGATTAAAGAACTGTTTTATCTGACTTTGTATACCTGGTTTAATGTTGCGGCTACTAATCCTATAGAAGAACTGCCTAATTTCATATTGTTTCTGTCTTGCTTAAATTGATAATACACTTCTTGTGTATTCTCTTTTGATTAATAAAACTATCTGAATACCTATAAAAAAAAAAAGTTGTGAATTCAGAGGATGATGATTATCATGGAAAGGAAACTAAAATTAAGGGACACTTGTACATTAGAAAACTACAGTACTGGGAACACCTTGCATATGTTTAGGAGCAATCTATAAAAGAGGTTAAACAAGTGCACAAAAAATGAGACTTCGTAATCGTAACATCAGTTTGTGATATTCCAATGAGATCTGTTTCTTCTTCTTTTTTTCTTCTTTTTGTGTGTGTGTGTGTCTTTTTGAGTACTATTTGGAAGACTAGAGTATCTCATCATTAATTACTTCTTCATGATTCATCATCCATGACATCTTTAACATTAAATTTTATTGCCTTCTTTGTCATGTGCAACACGGCTTGTTAGACTCATAATTTCTGGTCTTCAAGGTAAAATTGCAACATATCACTTTCCAATTAAGTAATCTAGCATTCGAAGTTTGTCATAAATAGGTGAATTTTAAACTTCGAATCCCTTTTAATCTCACATGGTTTTTAATACAAAGCAATAATGTAAATCACAAGCATTAAAGCTCAAAATTTCCGTGGGTAATCCTGCACCATTACCAACATTGTTCAATGTCGGCAAAGGCAGAAAAGATACAATTGTTGCAAACAATAGTTAACACTCAAAATATGCTAACAGAAATGAGATCAAAATGCTTACATCTTGGTCAGCTTCGAAAGCTGTCCAAACATATCACTCAGTTGTCCATTAAGCTGATTATTATTGAGATATCTGCATAACACGTGGAATCAGGATAAAACTCAAACCATTTAAGAAGCCCATAAATATTTGTCGAAATAAAAAGGCTAGATCGAGACCAAAAAAAAGGATCTCTTACAGCTCTTTGAGATCAGTCATCTGGGAAATTGAATAGGGCACGTTGCCATTGAATTCATTTCCTGAAAGATCCCTACAGAAGTTCAAATTGTCATTCATAACTCCGCAGGGATGGTGACATCCTATGCAGCTTTTACATCGGCCATAAGCATATGATTTAAGTAGCACATAACACACAGAAACAAATATCTGAATCACATTAACGGACATATCACACAAAAAATCACATTAAAATGCACACAATCAATTTATTATAAATGTCATAGAAACTACAAAAATGGACCTAGGAGACATTGTGGACAAACTAATGTGCAACGTAACAGGAAACACACCAATTCATCGTTGTTGTGATAATACTGAAGCAGTATTTTTTAATCCGAAGATGGACAATGCTTTTCTACCTACTTACATGAGCTTCAAATTGGGAGGAAGTTGATAGGGTATATTTCCGTTGAAGTTGTTTTTGCTCACATCACTGTACTATGGCAAACAAATTGATCCCTGTCAGGTCAAGTTCCATTAATAGAAAGCATAAAACAGAAGAAATCACCCCTATTTTCCCATGTCTAAGAGCTTGGCAGCCTCACAAGTAGGTAACAGTTTCCAATCCCGAAAGCTTATAGCCAATTGATCCAGAAAGTCCCAGGCCAGACAGATCACTGCATACATTTTGCAAAGTTAAATTAAGCAAATAACTTTGTCCGTGATTGAAGGGGCAGCTCTGCATATAATATACAATACATGCAATATGTTTCTCCTCTTTTCTTTCTTTGGAAAAGTTTTACAAATGTATGTATGAGAGATAAACATAGACATTCGAAGAAAGAAGCTATACATTTCAGTAACTTTTGATCCAGAGCATGTGATTCCCTTCCATGATTGATCACAAGGATCTCCTCCACTTGATTTCCAGCCATCCAGTTGGGAAGGAGAATTCATACTGGTATACATGACGTTGAGAGCAGAAACTGAAAAGATCACTAGAAGATATAAATTGAAGATGCAGTAGCAGAGCAATATAGCATGAAAATTTATCCATGGACATTATAGAAACAAGGCAAATTAGGACTTCTATAACACTCCTTCTGACCCGATGATAGCACCACTTCACCTTTTGGATTCCCAAAAAATTTGTATTGCTTCAAAAGGTAACTATTTCCATCTTACTCTCACATTGTACCCACACAAGACAAAATTGTAAAGGTAAAAACACAGTCTCAATGCCATTTTATGAAGTACTCATTGAACGGGCTTAGTGCCTTAAGAAACGTCATTGACTCAGAAATTTCAATTAAATGATTTAAGTTGGCGACATAAACAAAAACTTAGTTTTGATACTAGCACCAAGAAGAAGAGAGGATAAACAACTTTTAAAAAGACGCATATCAATGTTAACATGTGCCTCACAAGAACAAGATTGCCTAAATATCCAATAATATTTTACCTAGCTAGAAGCAGAATGTACATTTGCATGACGTACTTTAAACATTTGTCAAATGCCAAACTGTAGTTGCATGTTAAATCCCAATCCTCATTAACATATCTAGCATAGGTACAAACATGTATAATATGAATGTGGATCAAATGACACGACACAACAAAGATTTGGTTTCTCTTTTACATATTGTTACTTCGTTAGAGCATTTGTGGTGGTGCAAAGTGTGATATGTGACATGTAGCTTAAAGTTCATTGAGTTCTTTATGAAATCGAACAGGTAACTTTCAGGATGGACAGAGTATGCTTTGGAAATAAAACCTGCTAGTTCAAACCAGTTAAACATTTAAAAAAGGTTAAACCGGTATAGAGGTGTGTTTCCATAATTAAATATTTCAACAAAAAGGATGGACAAAGTAGCAAGAAATAAATTAACGAAGTAACAATCACATAAGAAAACCATTAATCTATAAATAAAACTAAATAGACTGAAATAAATAGAACAATTGGTGAGTTGTTCAAAAATTTGGTCTGCACTGGCTTTAAAAGGAAACGAATCTCAGCAAAAAGAAAACAAAAGCATAAAGACAAGAAGAAAAATATAAAAGAAAGAGGAGAGGAGGAAGCTACACGTACAGGTCCACGATTCATTATGGGGTATCACACTTGGTTGTAGAGTAGAGAGCTAAAGCACACATACAGGTCCACGAGTTCTGCACTTGTTACCTATCTAATCTCTACTCCAGTACTCCTTTTCTTTCTAGTATTTAGGGTTAGACTGTGTTTAAAAACAAACATAAAGAAACCCTTAGAATGTCCTAAGCATTGAAAAGACCAGCCTAAAAAAACTGAGGGTAGTAAAAGAAAACTCCTAGGAAGGGCAGATGAGAGTACACACACATTGGTCGTCCTAAAGGTATGAAACTCCTAATGACTATCTCGCATGACGTAAGCCTCAAGGAATTATCCTTAGGCGCTTGGAAAACCCAGTTATAAAGTTAAAGATACACGTCTTCGTAAACATCCCAATTCATCAATTTTAACTGAATTGGTTCTCAGAGTTCAAGGTGATTTCAGTCTTCTTGACTATATATAAATAAATAATGACATAGAAAAAGAAATTAATATTGCAACTTCGCTAACAAATTATTAGTGATAATCATTTAAAGTTATAAGCATGCTTTAATTTCCTAGAACTGATGTAGCTTAGTTTTACCTATTAGTGTTTAACCTAGTTTCAGATTTTGAAAACAAGTTTTTCAAACTCGATAGTTTCCACAACTCGTTCCTATTATGAGTTAACAAAACAGATGACCGATTAGAGTATTTTCACAAATGCACATTCTATCAACTTTATTGAAGAAACAACTAATAATATGAAAGCTTTATTCAGTAATAAATGGTTTTCTAGTCTTGGCTTGCATATTCTGTAGAATGTCATTAAGCAAAGAAATATAAAAGGACAAAACTGGGTAAAATCCAACCAACATAATCTCTAACGTTGGACTCAGGCGAGAATTCAGATACCTACATTTAACAAATAGATAAAAGGGAGTGTGAGATAGAGGGAGAAAGGAAGTGTACCATCTGAGGAGTCGGTTTTGGATTGGGCAAAATTGGCGGTGAACGAACAGAGAACAAGGCAATATAATAGAGCCCATAGCGGCGGAATTCGAGCGAACACGTAATGATGACATTTGAAGGTCGACATTAATTCATCAGAAGAAAACCTCAGAAATGATGGTGAAAATGATGAAAGCTGCAGCTATACTTTACATAAGATCATTGGAATTTCTGATGAAGATGACGGAGGGGATTGTTGGGAGAAAATGGTGAAAGGTGGAGAAGAAATGAGGGCCTAAATTTAGCACCGCCATTTCATCACCCCAAAACGCGGGACTCTCTCTCTCTCTGTATGGCGTCCATTTATAAGTTATAACGACAAAGACAACTTTAAAAAAAATGCTAGGTGGTACATTCCTAAATGATATTACGTATGAGTGTCCAAGGTGGAAAATTATGCCATTAATTTGAATAAATATTGTTAAAATTCATGTCTCAAAGTGTTGATACTTCAAAATATCGTTATCAAGAGTTAATACTCTAAATAGTCACTGAACTTTACCAAAAGTTCTCAAGAGGTCGTCGAACTTCAAAACTTCCCTAAGTAGTCACTGAACTTGACAAAAAGTTCCTAGGAGATCACTAAATTTCAATACTTCCCTAAATAGTCACTGAATTTTGCCAAAATTTTCCAGGAGGTCGTCGAACTTTACAAATTGGGACCCCATACATCAATGGTTCAGTGACCCTCTAGGAACTTTTTGCAAAATTGAGCGACTATATAGGGAAGTTTTGGCAAAGTTCAATGACTATTTAGAAAAATTTTGAAGTTCAGTAACCCTCTAGGAATTTTTTACGAAGTCCAGTGACTATTTAAGGAAATTTTGAAGGTCAGTGACTAGCTAAAGAACTTTTGACAAAGTTTAGTGACTATTTAGGGTATTAACCCCGTTATCAATGATGTCAAACTTACCGTAGCTGTAGCAAAATTGAAATTTTATTTAGCTTACTCCATTTTATTTAAAATGAATTTTTCTCTATCTTTTTAATTACTCATTTTTTAATAAAATAATATTACACGTAAATTCAACAAAAAAATTTCTTTTTTAACCACGTATTTTTTTTTAAAAAAAATCACTATTTCAAAATATATTTTTCTCCAAAATTTGATTTTAATGTTTAAGCCCTATAGATTAAGCCCCGGTTTGATGGTCATTTTTACAAAAGTTCTTTTTTTTCTCAAATTTGTTTCAACCACATTCTCATAATAAAATATTTTACATGTATACCATGTTTATTAAACTCGGACCGGACCGGCCGGTTCGACCAAGAACCCGTTGAACCGAACCATGGTCCGATCCGAGTTGCCTTATTTTTTAACCACGTTCTAAAGGCGCGAAAATGCGTCGCCTAGGCGCGATGCGAGTCGAAAACGCGTCAAATTCGACCTATGCGTGTAAAAATGCGTTTGGTTCAAAAAGGCGGGATAATGCGCGCGCCTAGGCGACGCATGGAGCCTAATCCCTTCTTTTTTTTTTGATAATTTTTTTTTATGATATATTAAAAATCTATTTTTTTCATATAAAAATATATTTAATACCTTAAAAATAATTAAAATACTATTAAAAGTACAAAACGCATAATGTCGTAAAGTTCAATGACTATTTAGGAAAATTTTGAAGTTCAGTAACCCTCTAGGAATTTTTTACGAAGTCCAGTGACTATTTAAGGAAATTTTGAAGGTCAGTGACTAGCTAAAGAACTTTTGACAAAGTTTAGTAACTATTTAGGGTATTAACCCCGTTATCAATGATGTCAAACTTACCGTAGCTGTAGCAAAATTGAAATTTTATTTAGCTCACTCCATTTTATTTAAAATGAATTTTTCTCTATCTTTTTAATTACTCATTTTTTAATAAAATAATATTACACGTAAATTCAACAAAAAAATTTCTTTTTTAACCACGTATTTTTTTAAAAAAATCACTATTTCAAAATATATTTTTCTCCAAAATTTGATTTTAATGTTTAAGCCCTACAGATTAAGCCCCGGTTTAATGATCATTTTTACAAAAGTTCTTTTTTTCTCAAATTTGTTTCAATCACATTCTCATAATAAAATATTTTATATGTATACCATGGTTATTAAACTCGGACCGGACCGGCCGGTTCGACCAAGAACCCGTCGAACCGAACCATGGTCCGATCCGAGTTGCCTTATTTTTTAACCACGTTCTAAAAGGCGCGAAAATGCGTCGCCTAGGCGCGATGCGAGTTGAAAACGCGTCGAATTCGACCTATGCGTATAAAAATGCGTTTGGTTCAAAAA